>PVKA01031413.1:0-26296 GCA_004027165.1 Ctenomys sociabilis | reverse complement strand
CATAGGCCCAGGTGTCCACGCAGGCCAGGGGCAGCATGGCGGGGACATCACAGAAGAAGTGATTGATGGCCCTGGACCTGCAGTAGGGGAGATGAAGGGCGTAGACTGTGTGCGCCAGGGAGTTGATGGAGCCCAGGGTCCAAGATCCTATGACCATCTGCGCACACATCCTTCTGCTCATGCGGATGGGGTAATGGAGGGGGTGGCAGATGGCCACGAATCGGTCGTAAGCCATGGACGCCAGGAGTAACCCTTCTGAGCAGGCCATGGTCAGAAAGCAGAAACTTTGCACCCCACAGCCCAGGAAGGAGATGCTTTTCTGGCCAGAGAAGAAGTTGAAGGCCATGTTGGGGACAGTGCTGGAGATATACATCAGGTCCATGAGGGAGAGCTGGCTGAGGAGCAGATACATGGGCGTGTGCAGCCGGGCATCTATACGGATGAGGTGGATCATGGCGGAGTTACCCACAGAAGCAAGGCAGAATATGACGATGATGAGCAACATGAGAAGCAAGCCTGTTTGATTTGGCAGTAACAGCCCCAACAATATAAAATCATTTGAAGTGTGGTTCCATTTATCCATTGAAGTATTATGTTTATATTTCTTGAAAAAAATGTAAAATGAAAACAGAAGAAAGATTAAATAAGAAGTACGAATTGAAGCATAGAAGGGTAATAAAAATAGAATGACCTTATTTATTTATTTTATGTGTTAAGAACAGGGTCTACAGGGTCTAACTACACAGATAAGACTTGTAGAAACTCCTGCTTTCAGCGTCCTAAGTGCAAGTATTTCAAATGCACGCCACCACGCTGTCTCAGCCACCATCTCAGCCTGCCCCTCGGGCAGGCCTAGCACAGCACGACGTGTTGAGAATTGAACCCCAACTGCTGCACTCTGCTTGAGCAGGTGGTTCATCAGCTGAGCTCTGTGGCTGGCCCTGGATTTTATTATTGTTTGAGTAGAATGAATTGCTTTTCTTCCAAAAGATGTCAATTTGTTAATTTGATTTTAATATGAGAACTGAAGGTTTGCTTTCCCATAGTTTGTGATAACAAGCTCATTTGTATTATGTATATTACTCTTAAGTCCGGCACCACAGGTAGGACCATGTACAAGGAAGTCAAAGCGCACTACACTTCCAGGGCAACTCTGGACTAACAGAATTCTTAGACTCTCTTTTAGCGCAGCTTATTGACCTTCATAACTAAGTACGTGACTTGGAATACTTTTGTCTGCAGACATTGTGCATGTGTGTTTTCTTTTACTTTTTGAGATTCCTGGGACTCCCCACCCACTCAGACTAGCTGAGGTTGATGCATCTTCATCCTTTAGTCCAGTTGTGCCTCTCCTGTTTGTGAAAAACATTCTTCTAAACAGTAATTCAAAATTAACCATTGTTAGAGCACACATATATATCTTCAAATTTCTTGCTCAGATTACTAGATATAGGCATATAAGACTGATCAAACTCAGTCTTATACATGAACTCTTCCCTTCAAATAAGATATTAGAAAGAACACACATCTTTAAAAAAAGGGTTAAAGTTATTTAGTAGCGATTGCTGTATTGCACATTGCTGTCTGATGTAGTTTCTCAGATTACAGATTGGTACCTTACCATTTTTACCTTATATTGCTTTATTTTTGTCCTTGGTATTTTTTTCTTTTTAAAATAAAAAGATATAAAATCACTCTCCTGACTTTTCTAAACTGGGACCAGCAGAAAATCCTCTGTCCTTATGCTGCAAAGATTTGTACATCCTATGAGATCCACCCTACTTTTAACATATTATTTCAATATGCTCTCATTTCCTATTGATTTATTTTCACTTTGGAAGCCCTTAAATCTTATATTCTTTACATAGATTTTCATGCAGAATTTTTCCTTTTCATGTAGGACATTTACACCTGATGAGAATGATATATTTGATGCTTTGTATTTGTTCATTTCAACTTTTCACAACTCCAAATCATAACTATTATGATGGCAGAAATATAGCATAAATATAGAGATTAAAAACACAGATGTTTCCATTATATTTATACTGTACATGTGAATCTTAGGAACTCAGAACACATGTATCCTGCTCATTCCCTGCCTTCATTTATTACCATTCTTCCACAGACAAAGTCTAAATTTCAGCCGTGGTATTTTCTTTTCCTAAATACTAAGAATAATATTACCTACTGTAAAGAATCATTTTCTAAGTTACAGTCAGGGTGGAGCGAGATTTGAACACACGTGGTAGCTTGAAAATTGTTCATATTTCTAGGAATTGCTAAGTGACTACATTAAACTTCATGCACCAATTTTCCAAGTGGTGCCTGATTGCCTATTTCCAATCAGGTCTTTCCCTATGGAGATGGGAGAGAAAGTTTGTGCTTATCCTGAAGGCACACTGGGTCTCACCTTCATACTTACCTCCTCCTCATCACCTAATCCACACTGCCAACTCCTCATTACCTCCTCTTCACAAATCAACACCTCAAAGCTGCCTATTCCCCACCAACTCCACGTAGCTGCCTCCTCCTCACCACCTCCACAATGGCTTCCTCACCAGAACCGCAAGCCTCCACCTCACTGCTGCTGCTGTACTGTCTCCTCACCACCTGCTCCTCCTAACCACCAACTCCTCAACATTTCCTCACAGCCTACTCACTGCCTTCTCCACACCACCACCTCAGCACTTGATCACGGCCTCCTCACTGCCATCTTCTCACCACCAACACTTCAGAACTTCCTCACTGCCTCCTGACCACGTCCTACTTACCATACTCTCCTCAGCACTTACTGACTGCCTCCTCACCCCCAACACCTCACCACCACCTCCTCAGCACTTCCAAATTGCCTACACACTGCCTGCTCCTCACCAGATCCTCAACACTTCCTTACCGCCTCCTCACCACCTGCTCTTTAGAACCACCTCGGGAATTCCGCATCACCTTCTCACTGCCTGCTCCTTACCACCAACTCCTAGGCACATTCTCATTGCTTTCCTATCACCTGCTCCTCACCAGCTCCTTCTCAGAACTTCCTCACTGACTTTTAAGAGCCTGCTCCTCACCACCAACTCCTCAGCACTTACTGCATGTATATTACCTGTTCATCACCCTCTCCTCAGTGCTTCCTCACTGCCTGCTGTGCACCACCACCTCTCAGCATGTCTTCACTGCCTCCTCACTTCGTCCTCCACACCACCCCTCCTCAGCACTGCCTCACTGCACTGCCTCCTAACCTCCTGCTACTCATGAACTGCTCAGTACTTCCTCAGTCACTTCTCACTGTCTTTTCCACAACA
Source organism: Ctenomys sociabilis (assembly GCA_004027165.1). NCBI lineage: Eukaryota > Metazoa > Chordata > Mammalia > Rodentia > Ctenomyidae > Ctenomys > Ctenomys sociabilis. The sequence goes on along the minus strand of PVKA01031413.1, from coordinate 22,994 downwards.
CCTCCTCAGCACTTTCTCACGCTCTCCTCACTGCATGCTCCTCAACACCAATTCTTCAGCACTTCCTCACTGCCTCATTCCCTCCTCACCGCCTCCTACTCACCACGCATTCCTCAGCACTTCCTCGCTGCCTTCTCATTACCTTCTCCTCACCACCTCCTCACCACTCCATCAATGCCTCTTCACTGCCTATTCCTAACCACCAGTTCCTCAACACTTTCTCACTGCCTCCTCACTGTGTGTTGCTCACCACCTCCTCAGCACATTTTCACTGCCTCCTCAATGCCAGCACCTCACAACCATTTCCTCAGCATGTCCTCATTACCTTCTCAATGCCTGCTCCTCCACACCTCCACCTCTTCAGCACTTCCTCACTTCTTCCTCACAGCCTAATACTCACAAACCTCACTTTAGCACTTTGTCATGGACTGCTCACCGCCTGCTCTTCACCACCTGCTAAGCACTTCTTCACTCCCTCCTTACCGCCTCTTACTCAAAACCACATCTCAGCACTTCCTCACTGACTCTTAAGAGCCTGCACCTCACCAACTCCTCCGCACTCATTACCTGCACCGCACCCCCTCCTCAGTACTTGCTCACTACCTGATCACTGCTTGCTTCTCACCACCAGCTCTCAGCATGTACTCACTGCCTCTTCACCTTTTCCTCCACAACACCACATCTCAAGCACTTCTTCACTGCCTCCTAACCACCTGCTTGTCACTCCTCCTCAGCGAGTCCTCACTGACTGTTCCTCCTCACCACAACCTCTTCAGCACATCCTCACTGTCTCCCCTTCACCTGCTCCTCATAACCACATCCGCAACACTTCCTCACTGCCTCCCCACAGCCTCCTCTACACCAGCTCCCCCTCAGCACTTCCTCACTTCCTCAGAACAGCCTGTTCCTCACCACTATCACTTCACCACTTACTCACTGCCTCCACATTGCCTGATCCTCACTATCTTCTCAGGGTTTCTTCACTGTCTCCTCACTGCCTCCTCCACACCATCACCTACTCAGCAATTCTTCACAACCTTCTAACTGCCTGCTCCTCAACCATTCCTCATCAGCATGTCCTGACTGCCTCCTCACTGCCTCCATCACAGCAGCAGCTCCTCAGGACTTCCTCCTTTCCTCCTCACCCCTGTTCCTTACCACCAGCTTGTCAGAACATCCTCATTCCTCGCCTCAGTCTTGCCCCCACCAACAACTCCTTAGCACGTTCTCACTCCCTCCTCATGGCCAGTTCCTCACCACCACCTTTTCCATACTTCCTCACTGCCTCCTTACCATTTGATCAGCACTACCTCTTCAGCAATACCACACTGCCTGCTTACTGCCCCCTCCACATCACTACTTCCTCAACACTTCCTCAATGCCATCACCTCACCACGTCCTCCTCAGTTCTTTTTCACTGCCTCCTCCTTTTCTCCTCGACACCTCCACTCCTCAGCACGTCCTCACTGCCTCCTCATTGCCAGCTCCTCACCACCACGTCCTCAAAATATCCTCTCTCCCTTCTGACTACCTGCTCCTCACCACCTACTCAGCACTTCCTCACTACGTCTTCACTGCCTGCTTCTCAGCACTTCTACCTCAGCATTTCCTCACTGCCTACTTGCTGCTTGTTCTTCACTACCAGCTCCTAAAACTGCCTCACTGCCTCCTCACTGTCTGCTCCTCACAACCACTTCCTCAGGATATGCTCACTACATCCCATTTTCTGCTCCTCACATCGTCCTCCACACTATTTCCTTACTGCCTACTTAATGCATGCTACTCACAACATACATGATCAGCACGCCTTCCCTGAATCCTTACTGCCTCCGTCTCTTCGCCACCACCTCCTCAGCACTTGCTCACTACCGCCTCATCCCCCGCTCAGCACAATCTTCTCAGCACTTCTTCACTGCCTCTTTACCACTTTGTCTTCACCACCACCTACTCAGCACTTCTTCACTGCGTTCTCACTGCCTGCTACTCACCACAACCTCTTCTGCACATCCTTACTGCCTCCTAACTGCCACATCCTGCTCACCACCTCAGCAGTTCCTAACTGCCTCCTCACCACTGCTCCTCACCACGTCCTTCTCAGCACTTCCTCAGAGCCTCCTAACCACCTAACCCTCACCACCACCTCTGCATTACTTCCTCACTGCCTTCTCATGGCCTGCTCCTCACCCCCACCTCTTCAGTATTTCCTCACTGCCTCCTCACCACTGCTCCTCACCACCACCTCCTCAGTACTTCCTCCCAGTCTCCTCACAGCCTCCTCTACACCAGCTCCTCCTCAACACTTTCTCACTGTCTTGTAACAGCCTGCTCTCACCACCAGCCCCTCTGCACATCCTCAATGCCTCCTCATTGCCTGCTTTTCACCACATCCTCAGCACTTTGTTACTGCTTCCTCACTTTTCGCTGATCGCCACCTCCTCCTGAGCATTAACTCACTGCCTCCTCATTGTCTTATCCTTACCACCTCCTCCTCAATTCCTCACTGCCTCCTCTCCTCCTATTCCTCACCACCACCTTCTCTCCAGTCCCTCTGTCTCCTTATGGCCTGCTCCTCACTAACTACTCAGCAATTCCTCACCACCTGCCCACTCCCTCCTCCACACCACCACCTCCTCAGCAATTCTTCACTACTTCCTCACTGCTGCTCCTCACCACCATCTCCTCAGCAGTCCTCACTTCTTCTTCTCTTCCTGTTCTAAAGCACCAGCTCCTCTGCACTTCCTCACTTTCTCCTTACTGCCTCCTCATCATGACTTCTTCAACACTTCCTCACTGCCTCCTCCTCTCCTACTCCTCACCACCACTTGTTCAGCACTTACTCACTACCTGCTCATACCCTGCAATTCACCACAAACTCCTCAGCACTTCCTCACAGCCTCTTCACCACCTCTCCACACCACCATCCCCTCAGCACTTCTTCAATGCCTCCTCACTGCCTAGCTCTCCTTACCACCACCTGCTCATCAGTTCCTGTCTGCCCCCTCACAACCTGCTCCTCACCACCACGTCCTCAGCAGTTCCTCACTGCCTCCTCACTGCCTGTTCCATACCACTACTTCCTCAGGACATGCTCACTGCATCCTCACAGACTGCTAGTCAGCACCACCTCCTCACAAGTTCCTTGCTGCCTTTTCACTTCCTGCTCCTCACCACCACCTTCTCAGCAATTTCTCACTGCCTCCTCACTGCCTGGTCCTCTCCACCACCATCTCAGCCCTACGCCACTACCTCTACACCACCTGCTCCTCATAACTACCTCCTTAGCATATGTTCACTGCCTCCTCATATCCTGCTGTTCTTCACCACCACAAGTTCCTCAATGCCTGTTCCAAATTCTTCACTGCCTCCTCACCACCCCCCTAATTACCTCCTCATTACTTCTTGAATGCTTCCTCATAGCTTGCCCCTCACCACCTCCTCCTCAATACTTCTTCACTGGCTTCTCAGGGCCTGATCCTCACCTCGTGCTCAGCACATCCTCAATGCCTCCTCACTGCCTACTCATCACAGCCAACTCCTCAGCAATTCCTCACTACATCTTCACTGCCAGCTTCTCACCAACACATCCTCAACACATCCTCACTGCCTCCTCACTTCCAGCTCCACATCACTTCCTCTGCAGCATTTCCTCACTGCCTTCTTACTGCCTGCTCCTCACCACCATGTCCTCAGCAGATCCTCACTGCCTCCTCTTCGTCGGATCTTCACCTGCACCTCCTGAGCACTTCCTCACTGCTTCTTCACCTCCTATTCATCACCAACTCCTCCTGATCACTTCCTAACTGCCTCCTAGCAGCCTGCTTCTCACCAACACCTCAGCACTTACTCACTCCTCACCATCTCCTCCTTAGCACTTCCTCACTACCTCCTAAAAGCCTGCTCCTCACCACCTCCTCAACACTAATTCACTGTCTCCTCATTGTCTTCTCCTCAGCACTTCCTCAGTGGATCCTCACTGCCTGCTCATCAACAATGCCTCAGCACTTCCTCATTGCCTACTCAAGGCCTGCTCCTCACCAGGATCTCCTCAACAATTCTTCACTGCCTCGTCTCTTGCTCCTCACCAACACCCGCTCAGCACTTGCTCACTATCTCTTCACTGCGTGCTCATCACCCCGTTCTCTATACTTCCTCTCTGCTTCTTTACCACCTGTTCCTCACTAACTGCTGAGCACTTCCTCACTGTCTGCTCATTGTCTCCCCCACACCACACCTCCTCAGCACTCCTACCCAGAGCTTCCCTTCCTGTCCTGTAACCTTGAAGCCCACCATGGCTAGTGTGCTCCCCCAGGGAAGCTCTGCAGGGAGCTCTCGGTCAGGAATCTTAGTAGAATGGCGCAGAGCCCTCGCTGGGCTATTCAGCACTTCACCAGGTCACTGGCAGGAATACTGCTGACTGCTAGGAGAGCTACAGAGAGCCAGAGCTGCGCTCCAGACCCAGCCTTGAAAGCCACCTGAGTGGACCGGACCCTGAGCCCACAGCCTCTCCAGGGGCAGCAGTTTTTAAGAAGTCAATGGTGAAGAGAAAATTGACCTTCAAGATGAATATCTTTGGGGCTGGAGAGATAGCTTGGCAGTCTGAGTTCCTGGCAGGCAAGAGCAAAGACCCATGTTTGATCCCTGACACTGCATGCTAGGGTGGCCCCACCTAAACCAGCCACTGAAACCTAGTGTGGTGGCACACACTTGTAATGCCAGCACTGGAGAAGCTGAGACAGGATGATCACTATGAGTACTGAATATATATATATATATACTGAATCTGTAACCTCTAAAATTACTCCTGAATGTGTCGATACCACTGCTCCTACTGGCTGTGGGTCTCATACTGACACAGTGTTAATGCCAGACAGTTTTGTGAAGGGAATGCACAAGCAACATGAAGCGGCAGGCACTCCTGGTGATCCCTGGTTTCCAGGAAGGAAGGAAGGGCTACAATAGGAGAAATGCAATTCAGGGAGTGAAATAGAGGTGCAAAAGTAACAGGACCTTCCACCTTCACTGCGGTTTCTCAACTCCTTGCATGTTCTTGGAGAAAGAGCATCCTGTATCTGTACGGATGCTCTAGAGAATGTGGCAGTGCTGGCCTGTGACTGCCCCCAGGTTGTGTATTTGGAACCCTTCCATGCCTTTTTTCTGTGAAGCCAGCTGCTGCTGAGTGTTGGGAAACAGACTCAGAAATTACGTGGTTAGAACCCATCACTGCATGTCTTTTGCCTGGCTTGAAGGTAATATTGGGTAATGATCACCTGGAAATCAATACAGCATCTTGAATCCCACAGATGACAATGTTAACATGCCTGGAGTCAGGGAAGACATATACACACCCAACATTTAAGTTGGTGATTATGAGAAATTTCTTCCCAGACTCTGATGCAAATTCACTACAATCAATTTATCAACTTTCTACCAGGTAATAAGCCTTCTGAAGACAGTGCCCTGTCAAGGATCAGTACTGGCTTCTGCTATCAACAGGTGAATCAATTAAATATTTGCCTTTCAAGGGAAAACACATAATGCCTGTACCCGTTGCTGCTATGACATGTATGATAGTGTCTGTCCTAGCATCATATTAAGATTTTTGTGTACATATGCAGTTACTACTTTTGTAGAAACAGGTGCATATTGATATGAATGTAAAACTCTCTCAAATATCTAAGCTGAAACCATGTGTCAATATTTATGTCAAGGCTGAACTAGTCTCATTAGAAATGGATGTAAGACAAAAAAAGGAAGCAACACAAATGCCCAATGATTGAGAAATGTAAAAATGATGTGGTCATTTATAGGATGGGAATACTAGTCAGCCATAAATAAGGGTAAATGTGAGACTTCCACAGGTAAATACATGAAATCAGAGACCATACATATAAGGCAAATAAGTCAAATTTGCATGGGTGAACATCAGAGTGTCTCCCTGATGTGAGAAACTGGGAGAGTAAATAAGGATCAGCATATACAATATTGAAAGAGATTGTTAAAAAGGAAAGAGATACTATGGATGGGGGAAGGGTAGAGGAAGGAAGAGAAAGAAAAAAAATCATTAGTTTCTTTTTGTTTCTTTTTTTGGGGGGGTGTGGGGGGTGCCAGGGATCGAACTCCGGACCTTGCACAGGCCAGGCAAGCACTTATTCCACTAAGCTATCTCCCCAGCCTCTCTTAGTTGATTGAGAGGAAATGATTGTGCTAATGTCCTGTGAAGAATTTTTACATTTTACTCCAATCAACTATTTGAAGACTATTAATATTTTTAATAAAATTTTCTTTTCTTTTTTCCATTAAAAACCTCCTAAAAAGAAAGGGAATGATGATCAGCAGCACATACTTGATTTATAAGTCTCCTACTCATATTTAATTAAATTGAAACAGAGTATCAGTGGCAATATAAAGTAATAAAAAATGAATGCATTCGTCTTCCTGGCTAATTTTTCTTCATGCCCTGGTTTTTCTTGGCAACTCTTGTCCATCCCTTAATTCCTGGCAGTGGCTTCACTCCCCTTTCTGCCACTTCTTGCTGTTGTTCTTTTGTGCCCCTCCCTGGCATAAGCTCTGTCACCCAGTGGGGGACTTCTTCCCTGATCTCTCTTCAGTGTGAGCCTTCGTGCTCAACATGCCTGTTTGTTGTTTCAGCCGAATCCTGATGTGACAACCTGTCCAATGCGGTAGTTTAGAGAAGAATCCGACACGAATAGTTTCTCATTAGGACAGGAAGGCTAGAGTAGTTTGCTCCAGTTACACACTGTAGTACCTTGACTCAGCTGTTACTCTCTATATGTCTGTTAATCATGAACACATATATATGCAGGAGATTTGCCAGATGGAAATGGAGATGCATTTTATTGTTGTGGAACCGAAGAAGAGTCATTATTGAAAAGAGCGTGGTCAGAGAGCAGGCAGCCCTGCAGCACCACTGAAAGGGAAGCTGGCTGGGATTGAGGCTTGCTCTGCTTCTCACACTTGGGAGACAAAACCTTGACCTGCTAGATAAAGGTAGATTGCAGCACCACCATCAGGAGGTATTCTTCCTTCAAATTGCACTCAACATTTCTCTTTCATTGCAGCTCTGTTAGGTATTAGTGTACTGTGTGACCAGAATGCACCCATGTGTGTGGTGAGTTGTTAAAAGTTAATGGATGATACAGAAGGCACAACAAAACACTATTCAGGGATGTGCAGCATGATGTTATGTGGTCATTCAGGCCAGAAGTTAAGTGGTATCAGGGACTGAGAGGTGCTACATGTGGCCTCCTGAAAGCCACTATGTGGTGGTGCTTCTTTCTGAGCCACTTGCTAAACATCCTGCCCGGCAAGAACAGCAAGAGGTGTGGAGAAGCCTTTTCTGGTAGCAAGGACAACAGTAATGAGAAGAGAGGGCTTACATGGTCCAACTCAGAGTGTTGCAGAGTGGGAGGAAGGGAAGGCTTGGCATTCTTATTAGGTATGGAGAGAACCAGTGCTGGGATCCTGTCCTATGCCTGACTTTAGAGCCCATGCAAGCTGCTCTGGGTGTGGTGGAGCTGGGAGAAAGTTTCTTGGGGAGGAGTTGCACATCTGAAAGCCTTGGCTTCCAAGATCCAGGCACATCACCACAGCTGGCTTCCCATGGGGCAGAGTGGTATCCTATGGTCATTCTTCCTTGCTCGGTGACCACTGTATGGTGAGATTATAACAAATCTCACAAAACAAACCAAATATGAGCCTTAGAATAGTTCAGGGGGACTACTCAAACCAATAAGTGTCCACATGCATTTCAGAAATCAAAATTTAGCATAATTGGTCTAAAATTTGCAATTGAAGAAATACTTAGGGTAGTTTCTTTATCTCCTTTTTTGATACCAGCCTAAATTCAGATAGTGAGGTGTCCTAGCAGCTCTCCAAGAGGAGCATGCTAATCACAAACACGAACACAGAGTGCTTGAAATTAATGAGCTCCGCAGGACACACATCGTGAAGGAAAGCAAGTGATTGTGTTTACAGTTCCTGCAGAATGAGTTGGAATGTGAACTGTCATGAAGACAGGCTGGTCATGACTGTAGCCACTTCATTCCCTGTGTTGAGAATGGTTACTCTATCAGGCAGTGAAGGTGACAACTCAATGATGGCAAGATCCCATGCATGGCTTGAGATCTTTGGTATCTGGGTGCCACAGTGCAAGCTGAGGGTCCAGTTCTGTGGTGCCCAGGGGCTTTTCTTCTTCAGGCATGAGGACTTCTTTAATGCACCAGAGCTATGCAAGCATAACTCCCTTGGTTACATTGCAATTTTGGAGAACATTGCTTCTATGGTCAAAGTCAGTTTAAGATTAATGTCTCCTTTGATCTTAGGAGACATTGTTAAAATTTATGGGGTTTAAAAATGACACTCATTTGACAGAATCCAATCACACAAATGCAGCAAGTACAGGGTGCTGATTTTAGCTCCATAAGTCACTATTAACCCATCCACGCCTTTAAAAGTATTACAGATAATGACCCATGATCAATAAGCAGTTATCCAAGCTTCTTATCTCCCTCTCTCTCTCTTTCTCTCCCTCTCTTTCAATCCCAACAATGCTGAAGGACAGCACAGAGTGGATCATCCTACGATCAATGCCCTTTTTCTATCTACATTTATAGATTAGAAATCATCAAGTCTCAAAGAAACCCACTGACTACTAAGGACCTAATCCTGCAAAAGAACACACTGTAACATTCTAAGTTTTTGTTACCTCCTGGTACATGCTAAGTTCATGTTTAGTTTGTCCCAACTTGTGAGACCATTTATTCTCTGTAGAGCAGAAAGGTCTTCCTTGCTGGAGGAAAACCACACCTCTGAAAACCCCCATTAGTTAAAGCTGACCCATCCCACTTGGGTCAGTGGTGGCATCTGGTCTCACCTTGTCTGAAACTCTTCAGGAAGTAGCTCTATCCAATCACCATTGCTTGCCGATAGTCAGTTGATGCTCGAGTTTGAAAATTGGACCAAAAAATTCCTCAAGTACAAGCTGAGCTATATACCCCTCACTGCTTCTGCCTGTCACAGTGCTCTTCATATTAAAGCCAGAAAATAACTTCACCTTTATGACCCATTACACATAGACTTCTTAATTAAACCTAATGCACCTTTATGCAAACTTCCAGAAACTGAATAAAGCATTTCATACTTCACTCCTGCAGGTTCTATTGATGGAAATTTTAAAAAGTTGGTATATTTTATATTTCAACCTGACAACACCAGGCTATAGGCCTCGCTCCTTTTTTATTTAATTGATCCCCAAGGCTCATGTCCAAAGGGACCAATTCTTGGTCATTTTATTTGGCCTTACTAATTTAGAGATAACGCAATACTAGATTTAGAGAAAATCAACCAATGTAATAAATTCTTCTGCATTTGCCTGTTAGCCAAAATTAGACTAAATAGAGATGCCATAGATTATTCATATGCCTTTGTTGTTAATCTTTTTTAAATACCTTCAATTTATAAATTAAAAACCTAAAAACTTATGAAATTTGAGAATTGCTTGTGGGTGTTCCACAAATCACAAAATCACAGCATAAATATTAGGGAAATTTATTTTCTATCATCTATCAAGCTTTCAAAGAATATTATTGGCAATTATAACTACAATATATTAGGCAGTAACAAACACTCCCTACTCTTTCTTCAGAGCTATACAATTGGCCTCCCCAAATTAACCCACTCAGTAATTCCACTGAAGCACATATTTCACTGAAATGAGTCATTCACTGAGGAGAATCAAGCCTGCCAGAAACATTTCTGTTTCTCCATTTCAAATGTTTGCTAAAATATTGATTACGAAGTTTTTAAACATGGACAAAATTGAGAGACACTTGTAAAAGGTCTACCAAAAGTTTACAACATGTGTGTTGGAGACACTAAATTTATAAACATTAAGAGTGCTAATGATTCTATTTGATTAAATTCAGGGAAGTGTCTGTGTGGAGTTATTTTAGATATGTATCTGTGATTTGAGTTCTTTTGTCATAGGTAGAAATTACCAAATATTAGTGAGATTTTATTCAAGAAATCTAAGACACCTTTGGTGGAAAGATGATAAAGTAAATACTTTAGCAAACCAACTGTGTTCCTTTAAAGTTCAAGATTTAACATACTGTAGATACATAGTGATGTTTTTACTTCTTTGTATTTTAGGGAAGGGTCTACAGAGTGTTCAGGGTCTCACTACCACATCAGACTCCTAGTAATCTGCCTGTCTACAGCTTTCCAAGAGCTGGGATTACAGGGGATCACCACCATGCCCGGTCTCAATTGCCATCTCAGCACCATACGGCAGGTCTGAGAGTAGAACCCCGGCTTGCAGCCATTTTAATCGGTTGAGCCATTTGGCCAGCCCTCATAGTGATGTTTTTATTGTTTGTTTTTATGGTAACTCCCATGTCTGTCTGTGTGGAGGATGAAATCTAATGCACCTTCATGCAAACTTCCATCTCCACAAAGCGCCCTCACCCTGTCACCCCTTTCCTGCATGGCTCGTACAGAGCTGGCAGAATGGCTCAAGTCCAAACCATGAGGCCCAGCTGTAGAGGCATGAGCACAATTCTCTAATAAGCTTCCTTAACCTTGAATGTTGAGGGAGGAACATTTACAGAGGACCTCACAGCCATGCAAATAGTGTCATTTAATTGTTCTAGTAATTTTATGAAGTAAGTGATATTATTACTATGCATATTTTAGAGAAAAAGACTTGAAATACCATAACAGCTATCCAACACATGCAGTGGGTAAGGAGTGAAAACAGGAAAAAACACAAAACAGCACCAAACAGCAACAGAAGATCATTTAACTCTCCAAAGCTGGGGTTGGTTTATAGGCTGTCACAGCTTTGAAATATAGTTTACAATACAGTCAAAGTTGACATTATACTTTGGTAAAGGTATAGCTTCTCAAAGTATAATTAATTGTGTTTCATAGGAATTCAGATGTTCAGTTTAGTTTGAGAATCACTCGTGTAAGGGCCTTGAGCACCAAGGGTTGGCTAATCTTCCACATTCTGGTTAAATACAGATGCATCACTCAAAGTCATTGAAGTTGAAGGAATTCATGTAAAATGCGCATGTTGGGCCAGCCAGAGAGCCCAGCATGTTAAGATACTGCTTAGGCAGATGCAGAGACCAGCTTGGCACCCCCACCCCACCCCCAGAGCCCACTGAAACACCAATTGAGACTTTGAGACTAGGTATGGTAACATACACCTGTAGTGCCAGCTCTTGGGAGGCTGAAAACAGGAGGATCACTAGGAGTCCGATCTGTGTAGTGAGACTCTGCAGATCCTGCACTAAATACATAAAAACTAAAATAAAATAAAATAAAATGCACATGTTAACAGATTAAAAAAAACTTATTTCTTTCTTTCTCTATTTCTTTCTCTCTTTCTGTATTTTAATGAAGAGTCTATAAGACGTTCAGAGTCTCACTACTAGATTGGACTCGTAGTGATCCACCTGTCTGAAGCCTCCCAAGAGCTGGGATGACAGACGTGTGACACCATGCCCAGCCTCAATTGCTATTTTAGCATGCCCTAAGATTGGGGCCGGCACAGCAGGCATGGGGAACAAATCTCTAGCCCCCCTGCCTGCTTGTAGGCACTTTAATCCACTGAGCTATTTGGCCAGTCCCCCCAAAAAGGCTGCTTTACGTATGACATAAAATATATAAAGATATAAGTGAATACTGGGCACATTCAATATCATTTAGAGGTGCTCAATAAATGAAATGCTTATGACCATCACAGAACCTAAAAAGTAAACAATTTTTTCTTTCATGAAATTTTACAAGTTTTGCTGAGCTCAGTGAATATCGATAAGCAGAAGTTTGCTTTGGCCTTCACAATTCACCACATTCTCTGTACTAAAGAGCACTGTAGCTTTGCAACCGCTCGACAGAGCTTCGCCTTTGCATCAGGGCACTGGATTATTTCACTGTGTTTGTTCACCCTAAGTCAACACTTAATTCTGAGTTTTCCCAACAGAAATGCCTCAGCTTTAAGGTGATGCTGCTGCCAGAAGGCAATTTTTAACTACAGGAAACTTCCAGTGGCTGTGCAGGACTTGAACTAAGTAGGGCAGTGGGCCAGGAGCATGAGCAGTACCCACGGCACTGAGCCAAGCAAGTAGTCGATGGGAAAGAGTCACTGGCACACATATGCTGACCTCAATGACGATGACCTCCCTCTGTGCAGGTGAATCTCATCTGCGAAGTGATTTCACGTGCTGTGTCTTTGGTATTTTAAAGGTGCACTTTGAGTGGCAAAGTAATCATTGTAGAATTGACATACAAATGCTGTAAGACAAGAGTCTCCCAAATGTGCATGAATGGAAGCTGGTACGGTACAAACTCTTCCTTAAGCAATTTAGTCGGTGGACTGTGCTCCTGTTGGTGGACTTCATATTATCTAAATAATATGACTGTTTGCTTATTTATTTATTTATTTATTTATTTATTTATTTATTTATTTATTTGGTGGAACTTGGGAGTGAACTCAGCCCCTTGTGCTTGCTAGGCAAGTGCTTATTCTACTGAGCTATCTCCCTGGCCCCTATTAATATATTTGCAAAGAATACAAAATGTTAAAAAAGTTGTAAATGACACACAATTTCATTAAACAAAGTAATATGAATAGAGTAATGGTTGTTGTACTCCTATCTTCAAATTAGTTATTTATACCAGATTTTTTGGATGCATTCAATATTTTCTTTTTATTAAACTGAGGCTTAGTGTGGTAATACATTTCTTTTTTAAATAATTTTATTGAGAAACAATAGCAATGAGAGTTTTAAAACCGATTGTTAGGACAGTTTCAAAAATTAATACATAGCATATTGTTGTCTTCTTAGTGATTATTCATATACCAGACTTAAACATGAAAAACTGGTTTAAAAATGTTATAACAAATTAAAAGGAAAAGTAGTAAACAACTTAAGTATTAACTGTTCTTTTCCTTATACCTGCATAAATCAGCCTTTTTCAGAGGCTGGCACACTTTTCAATATCATTTGGTCATGGAGACACTTTGGGGAGGCTGGCCAGCAGGAGGAAAGCAAAAGGAGAGTAAGGAGAGAAGTCCTCAGGGCCCCTAATGGTGACCTCTGCTCACAAACAAAACTTGGCAGATGTTCTAATTAAGTAAATCACCTGCATCAGCGACAAATACAACACTGAGATATGTAGATGCAAAAATCTGCAGATATATTCCAAATCAATGGCCCGAACTGTATAAGAAAAATGAAAGAAGATGTAACATTACCTGCAAAGTAATGGAAGCAATTTTCCACATTTTCTGTAAAGGATGTATAGAGGCACAATTGGCACCCATCCCTGAATGGAAAAATTCTCTCCTTTTGCCAAAAGAGCCATGTTTCCTGTATTTTTTGGGTAACAGTACATATAGTCCCATTTTTTCTTACTCATTTTTAAAAATTAATTTTACTGAGAAATAAGTAGCAAGAAGATGGTTTCAAAACAGGTTAGTAGGACAGTTACAAAAAGTACTACAGTGCACATTGTTGTATTCACAGTAGTCATTCATAGCGCAAGATGCAGACATGATATCTTACTCATTTTAACTTATTTACCAGGAATAAAACTTGATATTTTTGTGTCTTCATATTTCCAAACTGTCTTCTCTTGATTCAGGAATAAAAGTTTGAGTGCCCGATTTATTCACACTTACCTAAAGAGCACAGGTCACTACTCAGGACCATTGGTGTTTCAATCATCATAAATTTGTATTATTCAGATGACAGCTGTGGTACTGAATGGCTTAAAGCTACACTGCACTAATTGAAATTAAAAAGATGCATCTGTGAGTATCTGTCCACATAACTTCTCATAACTTTCAGAGCAAACTTAACATTTCAATTGAGGAATAAATGCCTATAATATTAAATAAATGCAATTTGTTTGTGCATAAGGCCAAGAATCTTTTATTTTGGAAAAGGTTTTGGATGATAGCACAGTTTACGTAGCTCTATGGAAATGAAAAAGTAATGAACTTCTATGTTCAAATTTATTTTATTATAAATTATGTGACTGCTATGAATTTCTACAATGTAAAATTTATTATTCTTCATTGTAATTTTCAAAGTAAAATACATATTTATATTAATTGATATATTTTCAACTTGAAGAATCTTGGCTCCAAATTAAAGTACAATTTTATTTTACAGAAATTTGTTTGTGTCAGTTCTATGCAGTTGTTTGTGTTTTACTCTTACTTCAGTCACAGCTACAAATACATTTATAGTTATCTCTACTTGTAGACCTAGGCTTAGAGTAGTCATTCTTAAAATTATATGCATATAAATTGTGTTCATTCTTTTCAGATACAAAGATTCCACATTCCTGGGGCCAGGGAGATGGCTCAGTGGAATAAGTTCTTGCCTGGCAAGCACAAGGGCCTGAGTTCAATCCCCCAGTTCTGCAAAAAATAGAAGATTCCACATTCCTATGCCACTTTAGAGAAATGGCCAAATTGACAATTTATGCTTTAATTTGCAAGCTTCAGAGAAATAATAGCAATATGTAATCTGAAGTTTATTCCTGAAGTTTTCTTTGAACACACAAGATAATTCAAAAATAATTTAAAGTTTCAAATATAAAATTCATTTCATTCATTGATTAATGTATTAAGATTCATAATTTAAACATAAATAAATGAATGCAGGCAAGGTTAACCTCCACGTCATCACATGAATAGAAAATGGCAATGACTCTTTTTTCCCTGTGATTTTCTTATATTTCAGCAAATATTAAAAGTCAAAGGCAACATTCATTTCCCACTCTGTAATTTAAACATTCATCATAACACACCCAAGATATCCACTGTCCTGTTCATATCATCTATTGAAGCACAGATTTTCCACGCTGAGACACAACTGTCCTTACAAGGGATATACAGTCACCACACTGTTGTGGTCTTTGTAAGCCAAGACTTATTCCTGGAAATAGTCTACTTACTTTTTGCCTTCTGTCCCAGGTACTCACAATTTTACCAGAATAATCCACATAAATTGACACTTTTCAGACATTATATTGAACTGTTGATAGCATGACATGTATCATCTCAGGATGCTTTAATCATGTAAATCATGCAAACTCAAGGTCAGAATTGTCCCACTTCACTCTGAGGGTAATCCTCTGCAATCTCCATGGCGGTATTTCTCTGAGTATTTGTAAACTGAAGATTAATTTTAAAACATGCCTAAGAGTATGTCCTGAGAGTAAATTGCTATCAACTAAGTAAAGTGCATAAAAGCTATGCAGTGTGCCCTGCATGTAAGTTAATGTTAAATAAATAAAATATTGTTGTTTTCAGTTAGACCTTCCATTACAAATATTTATTCTAATTTTGTACTAATCTAGTAAAAGAGATTATAGCATTGACATTCTAACAATGTAATGGCTAGTGCAGCAAGAGACACCCAAGACACCATGAGCTTTACTCAGCCGGCAGGGTGGCCAACACTCTGCTGTCGCTGGATGACGAGGCTGACCTCCAAGGGACTTTGGGCTGGGTTTTTATACATTGGCAAATAACCATGGAGACCACATAACTTCAGTCTGGAATTTTACAGAAACTCACTAAGTAGCATTAGCCAGGGGTTTTATGCTTGGACAGATTCTCCAGTTAGTATGATGACTACATTCCAAAGTGTCGTAAGATCCATAAGTCTCAGGCGCCAGGCTGTTACGCAGGCTGTGGTTAAACTCCCCCTTACCTCAGAGTTTGACTTTTGTGTTTTCCCCTAGATAACACTTTGTTCCTTTTTATGTGGGTTTATGGAGAAAAGAAGAGGCCAGGAGTGAGTCTATCTCAGCTTGTATGACTTTCAAAGTACAGTTATAAAGGAAAAAAAGGAGTCTGTCCTGCCTTAACAATGTAATGAGTGGTCACAATATACAACTTATACTTAAAATTTTTTAAATGATTGCAGTAAAAATACATTTGCACCAATCACCCTGAAAGTTTTTTTCTTTACTGTAAACATATTACCTTATTCCAGGACTCTTGCTTCTCTGTATGTATTCAAGACACCAGGACAGCCACAACTGTTCAAGTAAAGAAATGGCTTCAGAAAGTGGCAGGGATAAAGGAAAACTGTGTTCAAATTTTGTAGAGGATTTTGCAAGGAATCATGAAAATGTGTCTTCTAAAATATTTCTAAGCAATGCTTTATTTACTTAATTTATTTTTTGAAGAACTGGGGATTGATCTCCAGTTATTCTAGAGCTAGCTCCCTGGTGCCTAAAATATTATTTTTAAAATTGTGAACATTTGCCTACATTCTTGAGCTCACTCATTATGAAAGACTTGCAAATGTTTAAGTATTATGTCTTGATTATTTTACGTTAGTAAATTATTCAGTGCATCTTAATGAAAAATAAATGCAGATAATTTAATGGAAAACAAGCAATAAAGAAAAGTGAATATCAGAGACCATAACATACAATTATTATGTCACATCTCATAAATTTGATATATTACATATTAGAATCATTTTGAGTATTGTAAATTAAGTATTTATCAAGTAGTAATCTAATGTGAAATATGCTGAGGTTTGCCTACATTTTCAGAGAGCAGATTCTCTGAGTCACTCTTCCCAGGGCCCCTGTCACCTCCTTGTTCCTCAGGCTGTAGATCACAGGGTTCAGCATTGGAGTGAGGATGGTGAAGAAGACAGCCAAGACCTTGTCCTCTGCTGGAGACCGGAGGGACTTTGCTCGAAGATAAGTGTAGATACAAGGTGCATAGTAGAAAGTCACCACTGTGAGGTGGCCACTGCAGGTGTAGTAGGCCTTCTTCCTGCCCTGCTGGGAGCGCATCTGATAGACAGCATGGAACACCTTCCCATAGGAAAGTACAATGACAATGAAAGGAAACAAAAGAAAGAGAATGGCACTCAGGAACACAGTGTACTCATATACCCTGGTGTCCGTGCAGGCCAGAACCAGCATGGCTGAGACATCACAGAAGAAATGGTCAATGGCCCTGGACCTGCAGTAAGGGACACGGAGGATGTACACTGTGTGGGCGCAGGCATTGGTGGCACCTATGGCCCAAGATGCCAGGATCATCAGCATACACATTCTCCTGCTCATGAGGATGGGGTAGTGCAGAGGAAGGCAGATGGCCACGTAGCGGTCGTAGGCCATGGACATCAGTATCAGCCCTTCTGAACCTGCTATAGTAAGGAAGAAGAAACTCTGGAACCCACACCCGATGCAGGAGATGGACTTGTTCCCTGATAGAAACCCAGACGCCATCTTGGTCACAGTGGTGCAGATGTAAATGAGGTCCATGAGGGAGAGCTGGCTGAGCAGGAGGTACATGGGTGTGTGGAGGTGGGCATCTAGGAGGATGAGCAGGACCATGCACAGGTTGCCAGTCAGGGCCATCAAAAAGATGGTGAAGATGAGCATGAAGAGGACAAGGCCAGCCCTTGATGGAGGGAACAGGCCCAGGAGGACAAAGTCAGTAGAGGGCTGCGTGTAATTTTCCATGGGGAACTTGTTTAAAATTTCACAAGGGTATCTGCAATAGTATGTTTTACAAAAATTAAGTCCTACTTTAATTCCTTATTTTATTCATGTTACCTTATTCATGTAATGTGGCTCTTTTTCTTAATGTATTTGGTACAGAGTCTCACTACACACCTCGAACTTGTAGTGATCCACCTGTTTTCAGTCTCCCGTCCTGGGAATATAGGTGTGTGCTACTACGCCTGGACTCTAGTTGGCTCAGTGCTTCCCGGGGTGGGGCGACCATAGCATGCAGTACCGGGAATCGACATAGCTCTTTACTAAAGTACAGACTATTTAAAAAAAAAAAAAAAAAAAAAAAAAAAACTCTTCATTTTCTGCCTCAAGAGTCTGTCTGAGGGCCGGGAAGATAGCTCAGTGGAATAAGCGCTTCCCTGAAAAGAGCAAGGGCCTGAGTTCAATCCCTGGTTCCAAAAAAATAAAAGAGTCTATCTGAAATTGGCACACATGTGTGAAGGAGATATATAAAAATATGAATCCATGAATTCATAAAAGAGACATATTTCTCCACAGCCGCATTGAAACTCAGGTATGCTATTTAGTTGTAGAGTCAGTTTTCATGAAGAGGAGACCTTATACTGTTAGAATACGTATGGAAATCAATAAAAGTTTCCAAATTATTGAGACAGATTTCTAAAAGTTTCATCATGCTGGCAATGAGTTTTCCTTCAGAAAACTGATTATTTTCCTAAGTTATTAAAATTCACACAAGAATATTTCTATTTCATTTGTGGAATTAGCACATAAATTTGAAGGCAGAGTTTTACAGAAAACAAATCTCAAAATACAAACAAAACAGAAACTCAAGGATCCTACCCCATGTTTTAAATAAACCTTGATTGCTTCTTTTATTCTCATGCTCTGTGAGACACATCAGCGCTACACCTTGGAGAAGACTCTTTCTACAATCACGTGTCATGCAGAAGCCATATCGATCTGTAACAGGGCTGCATCGCTGAAGGACATGGAGCTCCCTGGCTCCCTGGCACAGTATCTGCAGGTCCACTTGGACGGTCCGTCACTGAGCTGTGACGCTTATAATTTCATTGTTACCGGTATCAACATCAGCACAGCTCATAGCACATTATGTTCATCAGTGTACTTGATTTCCTTATATTTTTCTTATTTCCTAATTTTTTATATATTTTTATTTAATAATCAAAAGTTATTAACAACTAACAGGATCACTAGTTTTGTTTAACCCAACATTTTCATAATTTTGTAGGAAAAGTCACATACTGTTATGTTAACTATGTGAAGAAGTATAATTATCCATAGTACAGAAATGATGAAAGACTGAAACACAACCACTGTTCCTATGAATACCTGAATATTTCCAAAAAATAATCTGTTGCCATAGAAAGTGTGGTATTGACTCATATACTAATAAATTTAAGTATTACTGCTTTAAGCTGAATACAGTATACTTACATACGCTTTGGACTGTTTTTAAATTAAAAATCAATAGCTGTTTGTAAAAGCTGTAGTGTAACATGTTTTTACGTATAAAACCTAAAAGCAAAATTATTTTCAATGAAGTAATGGATATAAAACATTATGTATACTTTGAGATTCATGGTGTTGTACTCACACACACACACACACACATACACACACACACACATGCAAAAATACTGAGGAGAGATAAAAAAGTCTATATTCCACTACAGTTAGTGAATACTTCATATCTCATGTGTTGCCTCCTCCTGCGCATTTCAAAGAAATCTGTGCTAAGGTATGGAAGCCCAATGAAAAAAAGGTTTGCAGTATTTGACATTTGATATTTTAATTAGGTGAGAAACTATGTGAAACAATTTTCATATAAACAGTTAAAAATATCAGTTGATAAAATATTAGACTGAGAAAATTTATATTCAAAAGTTTCTCCAGGAAAACTTACTCTATTCAGATTGTTCCAATATTATATCTCAACCTCTTTTTTAAAATATATTTGATTGTTGCAAGGTCTCACTACATAGCTTAGACTCCTGCTTTTAGCCTCCTCAGCACTAGAACTTCAGGCATGCACCAGTGGACCCCCAGACTCTGGCTGGCTGGGCCTCCCCTGGGGGCAGGGCTGGTGTGGCATGTACTGCCAGGGATCGAACAGTGGTCCCTGCGCTTGCCTTAGCTTGCCTAAGCAGCTTTAATCTGCTGAGCAATCTCGCCATCCCTATATCTCAGTCTTAAGGAATCTTGTGTTTTAAATATTTATTATTCATCCAGTGCATCACCAGAATGTGTCTCTTTGTCTTTTACAGTTTTGATTGTATTAGCCATAAATTTCTTTCATCTCAGTGAGTGGGTACATGTAATAAAGGTACCTTGATTCTTGATATATATACATGATTCATTTGCTTTTCCTAAGTAAATAATGTTTATTCTTCAAATATAATCTCTGTAAGTACAGCGATTCCTTAAAGCCATTGTAAGAAATAATATTTTCCAATATCTTCTGCATTTATGTAAATTTTTCATGCAAACTTTAAGAACTTTACAATACATTGTTCTTATCTTGTTTAAAGTAACAATAACTTCAAGGAGAGGATCATTTAATATATGCCTCAGTCTAGCTATAAATACATGAACTTAATTTAGAGCAAACATCATGTGTGTATTTATCAATTTCATTACCAACTAACTTTATATATGAGGAATCACATTCAACTTTTTCAGCATAAGGGTTTTTTTTTTTTTTTTTTTTTTCAGAACCAGAGATCAAACTCAGGCCCTTGCGCTTGCCAGAGAAGTGCTTATTCCACTGAACCATGTCCCCAGGCCCCTGCATAAGGGTTTTCATTACAGTAATAATATCTGTGTTTTAAAAATACTTTACAAATATTTAAATGTCATCTTCAATATATCTCTTCCTAGAGAAAACTCTGATCTTGTACCATTCTTTTATCTATCCATCTATCACTTGAACTCATGTTAGTCAAAATTTTCTTTTGACATTTTCAGGTGAAACTTATGAATTTAAAATTTCTTATTCAAATATTTTAGCAATACAAGATTTTCATTGATTCTAACAAAATTATTTTAAGCACTTTCTTGAACTTAAATTTCATGACATGACCTTTTTAAAAATTACATTTAGAATATATGCCCCATCTCTTGTAGGAGATTGGATGCATCATGTGAACAAAGCCGTATTACCTGCTGATCCTCATGAACGTTTTCCAGGCAGCCCACCCACTCACTTCTTGTCCCTGTACTCCCTAGCAGCGACACCTGTGTGAACACTCAGTATCAGCTGTGCATATGTTCACTTGGTAAAGTCCGTGGGGACTTGGACTACAGAGGCCAAGATCACAGTACAAGGGCTGGCCCTGGGCCAAGGTAGGAAAGGAGCCCTTCCAAGTTTAAAAAAATATATTCCTATATGTGTTAAGGTCAACTCAATGGGAAAAACAAGTTGTTCTCTTCAGACTCAGCTAATATCAATACATCTCAAAGCCTTAAAGGATTACATGCTTTACATATTTATTATCCATCCATTCTTTCAAGAGAATGTGTCTCCACATTGTTGATAATTTTGAATGTCCTGGGTAGCAAATTTCTGCATCAAAATGTAATATGAAAAAGTTATCATGAGCACTGGAAGAAATTCTTGAAATATCTGGCATTTGAAGGCTTTGCTTTAGGTACTATTTCTTTCCAAACATTCTCCTATGGAAATAATTGCCAAGTCATAAAATAGCATTTAAAAATTGAAAGTTTATCAATCTTTTCATTTTTCAAAATCTGTTTACTATTCTCTTATTATTGTTTTACCACTCATTTAAATTGATTTTGCATTTATTATGTTAAATTCAGAACTAATATTTATTATTTAGGTTTTTCAATTGGTTTTTAGTTTGACTTGTTATTTTATTACTGTGAAGTGTAGCATTAAGTTGCCTATTTGGCACTACTTTGATTTTATAACTTATGCACTCATACCAATAAATACCTTCTGACTACTTCCAAAATTTTCCAGTTTGTAAGGAGTTTTATTTGACTCTAAAATTTTTTTGTCTTCCATTTGATGATGTCAAAACACACTGCTCATTCAAAAGTGAAAAATGTTTGGCTTCAAGTCTTCCTTTCCTGATATAAGTGTGAATATTCTGGCTTGCTCTCAGAATTTGTTTACTGATATTGCCCATAATGTGTTCTTTCTCTGGTACTGTACAACAATAGGATGCTTTCAGGTGTGGTACTGTTAAAATTATTATTATTATTTCCCTGTTATTGCAAAGAAAGCAAGTGGTCAGGCGTGGGTCCTCCCTCACTACCATATTTTCAGGGTAGCATGGTATGAGGCTGTTCTAGACTTTTCAGTTAAGGTATGTGAGAGGTAGCCATGGGCCTCTTTTGTGATTATGTTAGGGAACTGCAGACATTTAAGCTGGTCCTTGAAGTCATGATGTCCCCAGTCCATGGAGGGAGTGATCAGCCCCTGCGCTGTGCACCTGGGCTCAAGACACAAACACCACATCACTTGCCCCCTCAGTTTTGGGACTGTCTGCACTGGCTCTCTAGCAGTACCTCAAACAACCAGGCTTTCTCCATTTGGACAGTTTTATAAAAAATGGGAACACATTCACAGGTAATGTTTTGGATTGCTGATCGCAACACAATGAAGTTGAGCTTGAAATGTTAAAACATTAAAATAATTTTTTTCCATTTATTTTTATTTTATTAAAATACAAATGTCAATCAGACAGTTTCAAAACACCTTAACCATACAGAGTCGATGAATTAATACATTGCAAACTGTTTTCATAACGTTTTGGCATTGTACAAGGTGCATACATGATATTATATTTACAGGTTTTTTTATAGCTGAATTATATCAAAAATTCAATAATTATTTACCTAGTGGATGACCACAGCACTAAAAGCCGACATAATATCCTGTCCAACCACCATTAGTGCAGATCTTGCCTCTCATAGAATTATGTAGAAGCACAGCGTTATCTATCTGAACTGTACTGTCTATACACACACATCATGATTTTTTCTTTCTATAACACTTCCTTTGTCTACACCTGTCAAAAGTGGGCACTCCATTGACATTCAACTACCTTAGGTGCTTGAACTCGACACCACAATCCAACACAGTCCAGCATTCTGCAACCATAGGGAGTTATTCAAAGAAATTGTCGACTATATCCATTTACAGCTCAGCTTAATATTATGGGCTCACGATGATACTTCATTTTATACTTTTATATTTTTCTGCTGGATGGTTAAGACCTAGGTAGATCCAAACTTATATACCAACACATGTACTTTATATTTCCTATGTGGTCATTGAAGTCTTCTCAGGGTTTATCTTGTAGTCCTGTACATTATTCTGTAGTTCCTTTGTCTGTGTCATCCATGTGGATGAGTCACGGCCAATGCTTGACCAGATTGCTCTCTGTGAGAGC
>PVKA01031412.1:0-26345 GCA_004027165.1 Ctenomys sociabilis | reverse complement strand
AATTTCAACCAACAGAACATCAGGTATGATGCGCCTTTCTTTGTGTGTTCATGCATAAGAGTTGTATAATTTCAGGTAGGAAAACTATATCCAGAGCTGTTTTGATATCATTTTTATTTATTTTTTTTGGTGGAACCGGGGATTGAACTCAGGCCCTTGGGCTTGCCAGGGAAGTGCTTATTCCACTGAGCCATCTCCCCAGCCCCTCAAGTGTCTCTTTTCAACAAAATTTTTCAACTTTCTTTTGGGGGGAACCCAAATATTTCATAACAAAATAAGAGATTAATAACAGTTAATCCACTATGTATCATTATCTTCAAAGTACTTATTCTTTTTTTTTTTTTTTTTTTTTTTTTTTTTTTTTTTTTTTTTTTTTTTTTTTTTTTTGCAGTACCAGGTATTGAACTCAGGGCCTTGTGCTTGCCAGGCAAGTGCTTATTCTACTGAATTATCTCCGTGGCCCAAAGCAGTTATTCTTTTTGTTCCTTTTGTGGACCGGGGTTGAACCCAGGCCCTCACACAAGCTAAGCAAGCATCCTACCACTGAACTACATCCCTGGCCTTTTAAAAATATTTAAACCATGCCTAGCTCTGGCTTCTAGTCTTTAAAAAAATTTTTTGAAGGACTAGCCAAATAGCTCAATGGATTAAAGCACCTGCAAGTAGGCGCAGGGGCCAGGGATTCAATCTCTAGGCCTGCCATACCAGTCCTGCCCCCAAGCACACTGAGAAAGCTATTGAGACTGGGTGGGCATAGTGGCACACACCTGTAATCCCAGCTCTTGGGAGGCTGTAAACAGGTGGATCACTACGAGTCTGATCTAGTTAGTAGTGAGACCCTGAATACCCTGTAGACCCTTCCTTAAAATAAAATAAAAATTAAAAATAATAATAATGTTTTTGAAATAAGTTTTTGGCCAGGGTTGATAGCTCAGGGTGGGAATATAGCTCAGTAGAATAAGTGCTTGCCTAGCAAGTGCAAGATAAAGAAATAGGTTCTTGCTAAGTTGCTCAGGCTTTTGTTGAAGTTGAACTTGTAATCCTCCTGCCTCAGTTTCCCAGATGGATCTGCCATCAAACCTAGCCTCTCATTCCTCTATGTGGGCACTTTGAAAATAATCCTCTAAGTGTGACCATGAAGAATCCTCTGGATAACCCTTAGGTGGGTGAGCTGAGATAAGTGAGCTTCTTTTAAATTCTTATTGATAATGTTGCTTTCTTTCCCTTGAGCCAAACTTCCTATACTTCTCCACTCAAATATTTCCTTATTCTGTGATATTTCAGCTCACCTTTACCCTCAAGCTACTTACTCAGCGTTCCCTTGCTTCGCTATGCTCATTCTCTCACACACCATGCAGGTTACAGCTGTGTCCTAATGAGTCCCATCCTGTGGCTTTCACATCTCTGCTTCTGCCATTCACTGTGTATGCACCTTCTTGAGACCTATGCCCGCAGTGAGAACACCTCTCTCCTTACTTGCCACAGCTACTCCTTTACTCTCTGACTTTGGTAGGGACTTCTATCCCAATTCCTATCATCTTGGTTACCCTGGTGACTTCAAAGTCTGTGGTCTTGGGGGCCAGGGAGATGGCTCAGAATAAGTGCTTCCCTGACAAGCATAAGGGCATGAGTTCAATTCCTGGTTCTGCCAAAAAAAAAAAAAAAAAAAAAAGTATGTAGTCTTGATATTCCCTATGGCTTGCAATAGTTCTCAGTTGCTCTGAAGGACAACTACTGTTTCAAAATCCTGAACTGAATACAATGAAAATTATATATGCC
The DNA here is from genome assembly GCA_004027165.1 of Ctenomys sociabilis. Lineage (NCBI taxonomy): Eukaryota > Metazoa > Chordata > Mammalia > Rodentia > Ctenomyidae > Ctenomys > Ctenomys sociabilis. The sequence continues at coordinate 24,566 of PVKA01031412.1, read as the reverse complement.
AACCAAGTACACATTTATAGTATCAGTTATTTAGGAGGCTGAGGCAAGAAAAGTCTCCTGAGCTCATGAGTTTAAGACCAGTCTGATGGATATAGAAAACTCCCAATTCAAAAATATGACAAAATAAAATTATAGCCAGGCGTGGTAGCACATGCCTGTAATCCCAGCACTTGGGAGGCTGAGGCAGGAGGATTGTTGTGAGTTCGAGACCAGCTTGAGCAACAAAGTGAGCTTAAGGCCAGCCTGAACTGCATAGTGAGACCCTGTCTCAAAAACAACAACAACAAAAATAAATAAATAAAATTATAACTTTAGGGTCAATATAATAAATTTTCTCCCCAACACTGGGAAGGACCCTACCACTAAGCTATAATCCTTCATCTCCTTTTTAAAACAGGATCTCACTATGTGTTTCAGACTGGCTTTTAATTCATTATGTAGCCCAGGCTGGCTTCAAACTTGTGGTCTTTCTGCCTCAGTCTCCAGAGTGCTAAAGATTGTAGGCATGTGCCTCCATGCCCAGCTCCCAGCCGTTTTTTAAATTCTGAGACAATGTTTTGCTAAATTTCCCAGGCTGGCTTCAAACTTTCAAATCTCCTCAGGCTCCCAAGTGCTAGAATTTTTTAGACAGGGTCTTGTTTTGTAGTGCAAGCTGGCCTGGAACCATATGTAGCCCTGGCTGAACTTGAACTCCCAACAATCATATTCCCTCAGTCTTCTCAATACTAAGATTATAGGTGTGCACCATTAAAATCATGAAAATGTATTGTGAAGACGTTGAAATTGAACTAAATTTTTTTCCCTAACTAAATCTTTTCTCAACCTATATGCTCTTTTTTTTTTTTTTTTTTTTGTCTTTTTGAGACAGGGTCTCACTATGCAGTTCAGGCTGGCCTTAAGCTCACTTTGTAGCTCAGGCTGGTCTCGAACTCACAACAATCCTCTTGCCTCAGCCTCCCGAGTGCTGGGATTACAGGCGTGCGCCATCACGCCCGGCTTCCTATATGCTCTTTTGAAGGGAAGGTATCTCAAGTTCCTAACTATCATTAAATTAGGATGCCAGAAATTTAGAGTTAATGATCATCTACTATACAGTGAAAACACTGTTCTTTATGCATTACTAACTATATATGTGCTTGGTTCAGAAAGAGAAAGGCTGCTGAAGGTACAGCTTGGTAGTTTAGTACTTGCCTAGCACAGTGAGCCTAATAAGACTATGAAAGAAATTCAGGAAGAGAAATATAATAAGCACTATTGGTGCTTCTCTCTGCTATTTTACTCAATGAAAATGTCCCAGAGAGCATTTGAGAGGTGTGAAACTGCTGCTCCCTCAAGTTCTCATATGGCTCTCATGACCTGCAACTCTTAGGCTCTACGAAACAATGCATGGTTTTCGTGAGTTTTGTTTTGTTTTTGAGACAGCCTAGTCTTGAATTCACTATGTATCTGGGGTTGACCTCAAACTCATAGCAATCTTCCCGCCCTCAGCCTCCAAACTGCTGGGATTACAGATGTGCGCCACCACACCCAGCTTAGTCTTGTTTTGCAGTACCCAAGACTGAACATTGGACCTTTGCAGTAAGCCACGCTCCCAGTCCCTTTTTATTTTTCAGACAGGGTCTCATTATGCAGTTCAGGCTGTCCTTGAACTCACTATGTAGCTCAAAATGGCCTTGGAGTTGTGGTAAACTTCCTGTCTCAGGCTCCTAAATGCTAGTTATTGGTAGGTATGTACTGATATATGCCTCACCTCAGCCTTTTTTCTCCCTTAGCTTTTTATTTATTTATTTTTAATGTATATATTTGGTACAGGGTTTCTTTTTTCTTTTTTTGTATTGTAGGGAAGGGTCTACAGGGTGCTCAGGGTCTTACTACTAGAGCGGACTCAGTGATCTGCCTGTTTACAGCCTCTCTTTTTTTTTTTAATGTCTTTTTGAGACAGGGTCTCACTATGCAGTTCAGGCTGTCCTTCAGCTCACTTTGTAGCTCAAGCTGGTCTTGAACTCACAACAATCCTCCTGCCTCAGCCTCCCAAGTGCTGGGATTACAGGCATGCTGTTTACAGCCTCTCAAGAGCTGGGATTATAGGCTTGCGCCACCACGCCTGGTCACAATTGCCACCTTGGCATGCCCCGAAGGTGGGGCTGGCATGGCAGGCCTGGGTATTGAACCCCTTGGGTCCTGCACTTGTTTGCAGGCATTTTAATCTGCTGAGCTATTTGGCCAGCCCTGGTATAGGGTTTCACTATGAAGCTTGGGATTTCTTTTGATCCTCCTGTTTTCAGCCTCCCTGGCGATGAGATTATAGGTGTGGGCCACCATGCCTGGACTCGGTAGCCAGCTCAGTGCACCTAGGGCGGGGCCAGCATGACAGGTAGTACCAGGGATCAAACCCTAGTCCCTGTGTTTGCCTAAGCAGGCACTTAGTTCACTAAGCTATCTTGCTAGTTTCTCATTAGCCTTTTAAAAATTCGTCACTCTCTCTTTTTTTTTTTAAACAGTATTGGGGATCGAACTTGGAATTTCACACTTACCAGGTAGGCACTTAAGCCACTGAGCTATATCTCCAGCAAAAAATTCATTTCTGAGGGCCAAGGATGTAGCTCAGTGGTATAGCTCCTGTGTGGCAAGTGCAAGGTCCTAGGAGAGTTTGACTTCCATACCAAAAAATGAAAATAAAAATTCATTTTATGTTTTGTGATACAAGGAACTCAAGGCCTTTGAACTGGGCTGCATCTTCACCCTTCCCTTTTTTTTGTTCTGAGATAGGGTCTTAAGACTGGATGTGAACTTGTGATCCTCCCATGTCTGCTTGTAGAGTGCTGGGATTACAGTTAGGACTACTAAACCTAGCTTCTATATTATTATTATTTTTAATTTTATGAATTTGGTACAGGGTATCACTAGACATCCCCAACTTGTAGTGATCCTCCTGTTTTCAGCCTCCCCAGTGCTGGGATTACAGGTGTGCGCACCACCATGCTTGGACTCTGTCACTGGCTAAGCGTGCTGAGAGCAGGGCCAGCACAGCACGTAGTGACAGGGATTGCACACCCAGTTCCTGCATTTGTCTAAGCAGTTGCTTAGTCCTATATTATTCTTATTTTATAGAAAAGTACTTCAACATAACTTAATTCTTCAGAGCATTCATAACTGTCCAGTCACTTGCTTCTAATGAAAATCAACCAATGTCCTCATTTCTTTTGTCCCAAATTTCTCAAGTGCCTCAGCATCTCTACCCACATTTCCCAAAACTGCATACTGACCTAGTGAACGTAAATTGAGCTCTTCTGTGATTTTGGCCTCCCTGAGCAGCTCTTCTTGAGTCAGGGGTCGCTCACAGTGGGGCCCTTTCCGCCGCCGGGACTGGCCCTGCCTCTCCTGTACCCGAAGGAACGTTTGTCGTGTATGTTCAGCTGTAGACTGACGCATGGACTTCCGGCCTGTGAAGAGTCAGATACAAATAAATCTTTAAATTCATGTTTATTCTCATTATTATCTCTAATTTTACTTGGAAATAATTTCAAACTTATAAAAAAGCTGTAATAATGGGACAAACAACAGCCATGCTTCTTACACTCATTATTTCCTGTTAACATGTTGCTCCATTTCATTGTTTTCTTTCTTTCTTTTCAGTGTTTTGAAATAGGGTCTCACTATGCATTTTAGGCTGGCTTTTTTTTTTTTTTTTTTTTTTTTTTTTTTTTTTTTTTTTTGGCAGAACTGGGGATTGAACTCATGCCCTTGTGCTTGCCAGTGACGTGCTTGTTCTACTGAGCCATTTCCCCGGCCCATAGGCTGGCTTTTTTTTTGAGGCAGGTCTCACTATGTAGCTCAGGCTGGTCTCGAACTTGTGGGGATCCTCCTGGCTCAACCTCCTGTGTGCTGGGATTATAGGTGTATGACACCATGCCTGGTTTCATTTTGTTATTTTTCTGAATGGTCTTAAGTTAGGTTGCACACAGCATGGTCTATACTCTTGAGTACTTCAGTGTATATTTTCTGAGAGTAAGTATTTCCCTTATATAACATATTAACAAACTGAAGAACTTAGCACAAGGCTAACTGCACAGTGAGTTCCTGTCTCAAAAACCAAAACCAAAACCAAAACCAAGGAACTTAACACTGATAAAGGATTATCACACTGCAATGTTTTCATCTGACCAAACTTTCCCACTCACTGTCAGAGCCATCATCCTGCAGTTCTAGTGGCAGCAGAGACTTTTCCTCTCGGGCCTTCTGAGTGCTTCCAGCTGGTATGCTGACCTTTCGAGGTCTCAAACTTTTTAGAGGCTCCTGGGGACAGATTAAAATCAGACACCAGGTGTAAATAAAGTCCAAAATCTATAATAGATATTGTGAATAGGAAGAACATGTTCAATGGAAAAGGGAACTAGGGAAAGAGAATGGGAAAGGAAGGGGAAAAAGAAAAAGAACCAAGCTTAGTAGAATAAGCTCTTGCCTGGCAAGTGCAAGAGCTTGAGCTCAATCCCAAGTTCTGCCAAAAATAAATAAATAAATAAGAAAAAGAAACAGATACCAGAGTATAGAGAGGGCTGGGGAGATAGCTCAGTAGAATAAGCACTTACCTGGCAAGCATAGAGTCCTGAGTTCAATCCCCAGTACCACAAAATACAAACAAAAAACCCCCCCACAAAACAAGAGTACAGAGAAATAAGGAGAAAGATGAAAATTTTCAGAGAAAACAGTGTAGGAACAGGACTAGCATGGGGGATACCGGGACATGATGAAGGGAAAAGACAAATCAAGGAAATGCAAGAAAATGACTCTTTCTGTACCTTATAGGCTTTGGTAACTATGCGCCGCTTTCTTCTGGGCTCTTCTGTTTCTCCATCACTGGAGGGCTCATCCCCTTCATCAATGTCGAAGTCAGAGTCCACTTCATCCTCCGTGTCTGACTGGTCTCCTTGGTATTCATCATCTCCAGATTCCTGAGGTCACAGAGAGAGTGGAAAGAATGGACAAAATATAATTATCAGTGTTATTTCAGGAGGATAGATCACTTTTCTAATAAGGGCTGCTCCACTCTCCAGCCCTTTAGCTTCCTCAGGCAATGCTTTTCTAGTCGATGGTCTTTCGCTTCCAGCACAACCTGCTTCCAATCTTAGGTATGTTTCACTTGCTGGTGTCCAGACATTATTGTGGAACAACATGATAGTTTTGATAGTTTGATTTCTATCTTCGGAGGGATCACAGTTTAGTGAAGGATAGGACATCATCATAAAAAGAAGCAGTGTTGTTTGAAGTTTTTTTTTTTTGTAATACTGTGGATCAAACCCAGGGCCATTACACTGAGCTATAATTCCAGTTCTTTTTATTACTGTGAGATAGGGTCTTGCAAATCAGTGCATTATATACACTGGGTTTGAATTTATAATCCTTCCTCAGCTTCCTAGGGTACTGTGATTATAAGTGTGTGCCACCATTCCTAGATTAAAAAAGTCAACATATAAAGTACTAAGTAGCAATGAAAGTACGGAAGAGCTGGGCAGAGTGGAGCCCTCATTGATCATCACTGTTGGAAGTTAACCAGAGAAATAGTCACTCTTTAGATGTGGTGGGACAGAAAAGTACTTGGTTGCTTTAGATCACGGGAAGCCACTAAAGATTTGGGACCAAGCACAAAAGGTGTTTCAGAAAGCTCTGTGTGAACTATAGCCTAAATGTGAGGAAATACAGGTTAGGGTTATAGTGGCTGTGAGAGTCAAAACAAAGCAAAAAAAAAAAAAAAAAAAAAAAAAAAAAAAAAAAAAAAAAAAAAAAAAATCACTGAAGGGAGAGGGAGTTAGCTTGGTGGGCAGCACTTCAAACATGTGGCTCTCAGTTCCATTAGTAATATGCAAGCTAATGGACTAATCTTGGTACACAGGTGCCAAAGTAAACAAGCAGCACAGCTGACATTCCAATCCAGCCAGAGCTCAATCCTGCACTGATGACCATCATTTACTCCCACCTGATGTCTGTGAAAGACGACCTGGGAACACATTAATCCCCTTAGTCTAGTCTGGTATTAAACATATCACCAGAGGGTGGGAGATCAACTCCCCATGAACTTCGTATTCAGTCAAAATGCTTCTGCCACTGTATGGATTTATTACCATTCTGTTGGTTTTTATTGAGAATCATTAATACACATGACTTAGAGAATGCTTTTCTATCTATGTGGGGGGGGCAGGGGGACATCAAAGTTCAGTTCCCAGAAAGCTCAACAGATAAATTTAATATCAACTACTGTTACCATTTTAGCATAGACTCCTGGTACAATTACTTTTGGTCTGTCTATTTTTACTGTTCTTACTTTTTGTTTAGATCGTAAGCCTCCTTAAATCCTTTCTGGGAAGCATTAAGGGAACATATTAAATAACAACTCATAAAATGACAGAAATAGGAAAATGGACTTGGAAGAGAGATGAGAAAGTCCTACTTTTAACTAGTTGGTAGCTGGGCATGGTAGTACACACTTATAATTTCAGTACTCTAGGAGGCTAAGGTAAAGAATCTGAAGTTCCACTCTAGTTATTTAACAAGACTCTGAGGGTCAGCCAAATAGCTCAGTGGATTAAAGTGCCTGTAGGCAGGTGCAGGGCCGGTCCCACCCCTGGGTGCCCAGAAACAGCCATTGAGACTGGACATGGTGGCACGGGCCTGTAATCCCAGCTCTTGGGAGGCTGTAAACAGGAGTATCACTATGAGTCCGATCTAGTAGTGAGACCCTGAATACCTTGTAGACCTTTCCCTAAAAAAATACAAGACTGCTTCACAACAACAACAACAAAAAAGGACTGCTTCACAACAAAAAATAAGACTGGGAGGGGTGTAGCACAATGTGAAGACTCCGCATTCAATTCCTAGAACTGTGAACAAAATACATATACATGTAACAAAAATACTAGTTGGGGGGCTGGGGAGATGGCTCAGTAGAGTAAGTCCTTCCCTGGCCAGCACAAGAGCCTGAGTTCAATCCCCAGTTGGGAGGGGATACTATATGGTTGAGGGCTAAGTAAAGACTCTAAAAGTCAGTCACCAAGTCCTATGCATTCTATTAATTTCTCTTAAGCTCTCTGTCCCTATCAATTGCTTTCTTTTCTGGCTCAGGACATCAGGCAAGCTAGCCAGTTGCTTCCAGTCCCTGTCTCTGTTTCTCTATGGCTGCTGTCTCTTTCAGGCTTTTTAATAAAATGTATTTGTTACAGCCTCATTATGTAGCTCCCACTCTGTAGTTTTCTTTTCTTTTCCTTTTTTTTTTGGTGGAACCAGGGATTGAACACAGGCCCTCACACTTGCCAGGGAAGCACTTGTTCCACTGGGCCATCTCCCTGGTCCCCTATAGTTGGTTTTCTTTTTTTCTTTTGGTGGAATCCCACTCTGTAGTGATCCTCCTGTGTTCAGCCTTCCCATTGCTGGGATTACAGGTGTGCTCCACCACCCCTGGTCTCAATGGCCAGTTTAGTGTGCTCAGGGGTGAGACTGGCTGGTGCAGGATGTGGTGTCAGACTTTTTTTTTTTTTTTTTTTTTTGCAGAACCAGATATTGAACTCAGACCCTTGCACTTGCCAGGCAAGTGCTTATTCTACTGAGCCGGCCCCCTGTCAGGCTATTTTTTATTACTAGAGTAATCGTGGGGCTGGGGAGATGGCTCAGTAGTATAAGTGCTTCCCTGGCAAGTGCAAGGGCCTGAGTTCAATCTCCAGTTCCACACACACACACAAAAAAAAAAAGAGTAATCTTTTTAAAGCACACATTTGATCATAGAAATTTATTTATTTTTAAACAGTACTGGGGATTGAGTCCAGGGGCTAGCCCACGCTAGGCAAGTGTTCTACCCTCAGCTATACCTTCTGCCCTTGAACATGGAACTTCTGCAGGCCCTTTATTAGTCCTCTGACAAACAAAACTCCTTAACTTGGTTCACAAGACTGTACATCATCTAACCTAGGGCTACTTCCTTCAGTTTCATCAATCTTTATTTTTCTAGAAAATGGGAGTAAACTTGCAGGTCTCACAATGAGAGCTCAGTGCCTTAAACACTATATCACCCTTCTCCTTTGACTAAACATTTTTCCTCCATGACTCTTCCCCCAGCAGAAGCCTACTCTCCATGCCACACTCAATTTAAACATCACTCCTCAGAGATGCCTCCCCCCACCAACATGCCTGATTTCTATGTGTTGCCACATCACGCTATGCTTATCTCTTGTTTTAATCCTTATCATGCAATATTTTGATTATGAACCCAGCCAGTTTCTTCACTGCAGCCTAGAATGTGTAGGGAGAAAGCTATGCTTGTTTGTCTAGTTGGGTTTTATTTTATTTGAGGCAGGGTCTCATTAAGTAGCTCAGGCCAGCCTTGAACTCTTAGTGATTTCCCTGCCTCAGCCTCCCAAGAGTGCTGGGATTATAGCTGTATATCACTGTGGGAGACTGCCATGCTGCTCTCTCATGGGAAATGAAGCCCTTAACCTGACCTGTTCCTGACCTTTCCCTCAACCTTATTTACAGATATGCAAAGTTGGCTATTTTTACAGTAAAGGTGCCAGCCTTGTACATCAAAACTATCTGTATACTGGTAACTGGAGGAGGTATCTCTGACTGGTATCACTACAAAGTTTCTTCTCTATGCATTCTGTCACCACCCCAATTCACCTCCCTAATACTATGAGCTTTTGGAGATGAGGCCCTTTACTCCACAGATAACATTGGGCCATCCCAGAGGTCTTAAACTGAAGAATATTTTCTCTTTGTCTTTTTTTTTTCTTTTGGTACTCAAGACCTTGTGCTTGCCAGGCAGGTACTTATGCTGTTGAGCTAGCTTCCCAGCTCTCTGTCTTTTGCATCCCTGTGCCATATCCCCAGATAGGTTAGACTGATATCCTCATCAGGGTTTTTTTGTTGTTGTTGTTTTTGCGGGAACTGGGGATTGAACTCAGGCCCTTGCACTTGCCAGGGAAGCACTTATTCCATTGAGCCATCTCCCCAGCCCTGATCAGGGGTTTTTATAACTCTAAACTTTTAGACTGCGACCCTCATCAGGGATTTTAGGTACACTACCACATCAGGCATGGTTCAGCAGTGCTGGGGACAGAGCTCAGCGTTTCAATCACGCTAGGCAAGTGCTCTGCCACTGAGCTGTTGTCCATGTGGCACACTCCTGATGCTAAACATTTGTTTATTTATTGTATTTTAGTACAGAGTCTACAGGATCTCACTATATAGATCGGGCTTGTGGTGATCCGCCTGTGTTCAGCCTCCCAAGAGCTGGGATTACAGGCATATGCCACCACACCCAGTCTCAGCATCAGTCTCAGCGCATCTAGGGGAGGGACTGGCACAGCAAACTGGTCTGCTTAAACAGCTGCTTTAATCCTCTGAGCTATTTGGCCGGCTCCTAAACATGTATTTAATGAGTAAACAGTAAATCAAGAATTTAGCAAGCGTTAGGCAGTGGATTACTATGTGAACAGTGGATTACTATAAGTGAACCTGGCCTGTGTTCACTGAGACTGTGATTATTGATGGTAATTCCAGCATTAGGGAAGCTGGGGGAGGAGGTTAGCGAGGCCTCTGGGCCTAGCTTGGTCTACACAGTGAGTTAAAGGCCAGCCTGAACTACACAGTGTGACCCTGGTTCAAAACAAGCCAGGTGTGGTGGCACATGCCTGTAATCCCAGCACTTAGGAGGCTGAGGCAGGAGGATCACTGTGAGCCTGAGCTACAAAATAAATTCAAGAGCCGGGCGTGGTGGCACATGCCTGTAATCACAGCACTCGGGAGGCTGAGGCAGGAGAATTGTTGTGAGTTCGAGACCAGCCTGAGCTACAAAGTGAGCTTAAGACCAGCCTGAACTGCATAGTGAGACCCTGTCTCAAAAAGACAAAAGAAAAAAATAAATAAATAAATTCAAGGCCAGCCTGAACTGCATAGTGAGACCTTGTCTGAAAAAGACACAACTACTTTCCTCCCCCCATTTAGCAAGTGCCAGCCCAGTTGACACTCAACATAAAATGCGGACCATAAAGTCTAACAGGAAAATAAGTAACCAAATCTAATTACAACATGTAGTATATTTTTGCAACAGAAATACATGGGGACTTGTTAGGGCAGATAAGTCAAAGAGATACGCCCTAAGAAAGTATTTACATTAACATACGTGTACATGTGGTGGTGCATGCCTGTAATTCTAGCATTCAGGTGGCTGAGGCAGAAGGCTCGCTCCCAATTTGGGGCCAGCCTATTCTACAGGGTGAATTAAAAGTCAGCCTAAACTCCATACCAAGACCCTGTCTCAAAAAGCTAAGAGAACAAAACAAAAACAGGGGCCAGAGAGATGGCTCAGTGGAATAAGCACTTCCCTGGCAAGAGCAAGGGCCTGAGTTCAATCCCTGGTCCCACCAAAAGAAGAAAAAAAAAAAAAAGATGAATTCCAGGAGCCGGGGAGATGGCTCAGTGGAATAAGCGTTTCCCTGGCAAGCGCAAGGGCCTGAGTTCAATCCCCAATTCTGCAAAAAATAAATAAATAAATAAAACAAAAACAGGCTTAAAAGCTGAAAAAGGAGTAAGCTTAAGAGTCTTAGAATAGCAGGTCCTTGTTATGTTTCTGGTTAATAACTCATGTAATCTAGACGTGAAAGGGGCAGCGAGGTATTTTCTACCGTAACATGGGGGTGCATCGGGAAGATTTTCCGACCCTGAGACACACACATACACACACACAGAGTCGCCCACGATTTTCCGACCCTGAGACACACACACACAGAGTCGCCCACGCCAAGGACGCTCGCTTTTAGCTCCCCACACTCGCCCACTTGGCCCCAAAGCCAGCGCTGGGCTGCATTCCCCGCCCCCTTCTTTGTCCCGGCTTTTTCGCTAGCAGGCTGCTTTTTGCCTCCCCCTCCTCCTTGCTGAGCCCCACTCTTGCCTCTGTGAAACCCCCATAAGTCGTCTGGTAGAACTCATCTTCCTCTTCTGCCTCCAGAAGCCCAGAAAGCCGGTTTCCAGCTGTCTTCCGGGGGGCCCGGCCCCCAGCCAAACTCATGCCACCCACCCGACTGTGCCGCCACCAGCCGCCCCCTCACCCAGTTTGAGTCTAGGAATTCGGCGCTCGACACCACGACCTGCGAGCGGACGCTGTCGGCGGAAGTTCGGCGTTTGCAGACAGGAGCAGCCGAGCATCGAGGAGCCTTTGAATTTTACTTTTCAGCCTTGCCGACCTGCAGCACAGAATTGTCAGATCTGACTTGCTCAATGAGTCCTTCTTGGTAACACCAGGCCCTTCACTATCCTAAGTCTAGAATTTAGCAGTCAACATGTTTTTAAAAGAGGTCAGTCCTCCTGTGCTCCAATCCATTTTTGTTATTAAGATATTGAGGATCGAATCCAAGGGCTCTACCATTGAGCCCCTGCCACCACTGCCCTGTTTAGGTTTTATTTTGAGGCAGGGTCACACGAAGCCGCTCAGGCTGGCTTCCTCTTTGCAATCCTCCTGCCTGCCTCAGCCTCCAGAGTGGCTGGAGGTAGAGAGGCCCTTGTTCTCAACCGCATTTTTCATTTTTTAAGAACCGGGAAAAAGGGGCCAGGGAGATATCTCAGTAGAATAAGCGCTTGCCGGGCAAGCACGAGGGCCTGAATAGGTGCTGCACAGCTAAGCTACATCCTCAGTCCCCGCAGTCCCTTTTAAAGTTGTACCAGTGGGGGTGCTGGGGAGATGGTTCAATGGAATAAGCACTTCCCTGGCAACTGCAAGGGCCTGAGTTCAATCCCTGGTTAAAATGTTTAATGATGGTGGTGCATGCCTATAATCCTACCACTGTGAGGCTGAGGCAGTAGGATTTCTGCGAGTTTGAAAACAGCCTGGGCTACAAAGTGAGCTCTAGGCCAGCCTGAACTGCACAGTGAGTTCCTGTTTCAAAAACACAATAACACTAACAACAAAATGTTTCTTAGTTCCCCATCATCTATGGGATACTCAGGAAGCACAGCATTGTGGTTAAGAACACAATTTTAGAGCTCCTCTGTTTGCTGGCACCTGAGCTTGAAGGTGATAACTCTATGATCTTGGACTAATACTTCTCTTTGGAATGCTTATTTTATTTTTTTATGTAGTTAGTACAGGGTCTACAGTGTCTCACTACACAGATCAGACTGCTAAAGATTGTCCTGTTTTCAGCCTCCCACGAAGACAGGTGTGTACCACCACACCCAGTCTCAGTCACTATCTCTGGGCTCCGGGGTCTGGGCTGGCATAGCATGTGATGATGGGGATCAACTCTGGTCCCTGCACTTTGTCTATGCAGGTGCTTTAGTCTGCTGAGCTATCTGGCTAGCCTTGGACTAGTACTTTTCTGAATTCTAAAGAAGCAATGTTAATACTATCCATTGAAGATTGTTGATAATATTAAGAAATATCCTTGTATACTGCTTAGCATAGTGTTTAGCATGTAGTAAGCACTTAGTGCATAACCATAACATGACATTCAAGATCCTTCATAATTTAGCCACTCCCTGCTTTTCCAGCCTCACCTCCTGATACATCATCCTATTTCAGCATCATTCCTGTCACCTAGTTCTCTGTCAGGCCTCTAGGATTTTCTTTCTTCTGGGAACTTTATTTACTGTCTGGAAAAATTCTAATTTTATAGGAAGTCTTCCTAAACACTATTATTCTCCTCAGCAGTTTACATAATCATGAGACTCGTATATCCTACATTCTCTGGAATAGTTCCAATCTCAAATAGTCTATGGTATTTTTCAGATTTTGTTTCCATAAATTCTGTGTGTGTGTGTGTGTGTGTGTGGCACCAGGGATCAAACTCAGGACCTTGCACTTGCCAGGCAGGTGCTTATGCCACTGAGCAATATCCCTGGCCCCTGTTCCCATAAATTATTAAAACATAGTTTTTTCAGCCGGGTGTGGTGGTGCATCCCTGTAATCCCAGCACTCGGGAGGCTGAGGCAGGAGGATTGTTGTGAGTTCGAGACCAGCCTGAGCTACAAAGTGAGCTTAAGGCCAGCCTGAACTGCATAGTGAGACCCTGTCTCAAAAAGACAAAAATAAATAAATAAATAAATAAATAAATAAAATAAAAATAAAAATAAAAAAATAAAACATAGTTCTTTGGGTTGAGGAGATAGCTTGGTGGTCTAAACATCAGCCTGGCAAGTGCAAGGTCTGGAGTTCCACCCCTGGTACTGCATGCCATGCTGGTCTTGGATCCCTGGGCGAAGCATGCTGGCCCCAAAACAGGAATAGTGACACACATCTGTAATCCCAGTGCTGGGGAGGCTGAGACAGGAAGATCACTAGGAGTCTGAACTACACAGTGAGACCCCATGTCAAAAGAATAAAAATACAAAAACAAAAAAACCAAACAAAACCCATAGTTGTTGCCAGGAATTGCAACACACACCTGTAATACCAGCACTTGGGAGGGTGAGGTAGGATCACCATGAGTTGAAGGCCACCCTGAACCCTGCATAGTGAAACCCTGTCTCAACAAAGACAAAAAAGGAGGGGAAGGCGAAGATGTAGTCTGCCTGGCAAGTGCAAGGTCTTCAGTTCAATTTCCCTCCCAAAAAAACAGTTGTCAAACCATAGCACTTGTACATAATTTATGATGATACTGTCACATCTTATTCTAATGATTTATGTGTCTGTCGCCCCTCACTAGTCAGTGCTATCTTCGAGGGTAAGGGCTTTATCTTCGTCTGTATATAACAGGAATTCTCATGGTACCTTGGGATGTAGCTAGGGCTAAATGATGCTAATTGAATGCATTTATAAATAATTGAAAGACTAAAAAAATCCATCCTTTTATTTTTATCTCTGTGCTGCTCTTGTCACTCCTAATCTCTCCATTCTGAATTTAGAAACTATTCTGAGACCTGAAGGATGCTTTTTGCCTTCTACCACTGAACTATGTCCTCAGTCCCCTAAAAGATGCTTTAATAAAGTTGTACGTGTGTGCACTGACAGGTACTCATTCAAATCTGACTGTCTGGTCCTATTTTTTTTTGGGGGGGGGCAAGCCAGATAGCTCAGTGGATTAAAGTGCCTGCTTAGGCAACAGGGACTGAGTTTGATCCAGGCATGCCATGCCAGCCCCATCCCTGGGGCACGCTGAGACTAGTGACTGAGACTGAGTGTGGTGGTGCACGCCTGTAATCCCAGTGTTTGGGGGGCTGAAAACAGGAGGAGGATCACTACAAGTCCAATTTGTGTAGTGAGACCCTGTAGACCTTGTATTAAAATAAATTTTAAAAAATTATTTGGTACTGGGATTTGAACTTGGGACATTGTATTTGCCAGGCAAGTGTTGTTCCACTGATTTATATCCCTGCCCTCACCCCCTTTTAAAAATATTTTTGAGACAAGCTTTCACTATAGAGTTCAGACTGGGCTTAAGCTCACTTTGTAGCTCAAGCTGGCCTTGAACTGACAACAATCCTCCTGCCCCAGCCTCTTGAGGGTTGGGATTACAGGTATACACCACCATGACTGGCTGTTTGGCCCTATTTTGAGGTCACCATATTGCCTTCCTGCCTGAAGTATGTATTGGTAAACTCCCTCTTCTATTTCCTTGGGGGCACCAAGCCAACATGTCCTGCTTCGCCTTTGGTTCCACACCCTGCCACGTCACGCTACTTCTGCTATGCCAAGAATGTTACTAGGGAAGAGTGGCTCTGTGATTCAGAGGGCACCTTAGGGACTGAGTAGGAGTGGCAGCAGGAAAAAGATTAAGGGGTAAAAGATGGTAAATACTTGCTTCTTAAACATCTCTAATTCCACTTTTTGATTTTGCTTTCATCCATTCAAGTATTTAGAAGACATTTAGTTAACAGGAATTGGCACCTACTCTTTCCCAGGTACTATTCTAGATGCTTAAGATATAAAAATGGAGGAAACATAATCTTTTTCCTTAAGAGTTTAGTCTTATGAGGCAAGCAGGCAAATAGACTAATGACACAATGTGGAAGGTGTAATAGCAGTCACTATTCTGGTGTATAGAAGCAAGGGTAGAAGAAAAAGCCCCTCAAAGCTACAAAACAGAGATTTATTCTTTCAGGAAGGGTAAAATCAAATTTTCAGATAAGCTCATAGGAAGAAGATTCCTTATTTGACTGCTTTGGTCATCCTGGGAATTACTAGACTAGTTTCAATTTTGAAATCAGAAATATCTTTCTCTCAACACTAGCTGAGGGGCTGGGGAGATGGCTCAATAGAATAAGTGTTTGCCTGAAAAGCACAAGGGCCTGAGTTCAATCCTCAGTTCTAACAACAAAACAAAACACGAGCTGACTTTGAAGTTACTCAACTGGGGATGTAGCTTAGTGGCATAAGCATCTGCCTGGCAAGCGTAAGGTCCCAAGTTCCATCCCTGGTACCAAAAAAAAAAGAAAGAAAGAAAATGAAAAAAAATTCAGGAAATGGTAGCAACTGCATGTTTTTTCTGGAAACAAGGATAATTTATTCAACAAATATTTATTTGTTGAATACCTATGAACCAAATCCTTGACCTATACTGTCTAGTTCCTGTACTGTTCATTGAATGGGGTTTATAGACACAGGGAACCATGAAAGCTTAACACTGCACTGTTTCACTGTTGTGGAACAACAAATGGTAATCCAAATGGGTGGAAGTTTGTCTACCTTCCTACTCAAAGGAGGCCAAATAATCCAGCAGGGGGCAGCAAGGAAACAATTTTTTCAGATCTTTTGAGATGGAGGCCGAAAGCTGAATAAGAGGGGGGGATGTTCTATAAACTCTCAGGTTTCTGGTTTCCTTTGAAGGGCCTGGGAGACAGCTGGAAAGAGGGAAATCAAGCCACATTAGGGGTTACAAAGCTGAGAATTTTCCCCAGTTCTTCATTCACAAATGATTGTTCAATACCTTCTCTGTAATACCTTTTCTGTACAGTGAGAAGCTGAAGATATGAGTGAAGCAAACATTGTCCTTGCTCTCCAGAAGCTTAATTTGTTCAGGATAGATCTTCAGATCCCTACCAACGTTCATAATCCTAAATTATGTGTTAAAACTGAGCAGAGATAATTAGACCAGAATGGGAGGAATTTCTCCTGTGCATCTTCATGCCCTTTATTTTTATTTATTTATTTTTGGGAGAGGAACCGGAGATTGAACTCAGGTCCTTGCACTTCCCAGGGAAGTGCTTATTCCACTGAGCCGACCCCTCTTCATGACCTTTAAAGCACAGATAATTGATAGCTGGAGGTCAAAAAGTTTGTATTGTGTAATGTTGTAATAAATGGTTTGGGTGTCTTTCGCAGTCTTTTTCCTCTCTTGCGGTGCTGTGAATAGACTCCAGAGGAGCTCATCATTCAGCTACAACCTCAGCTCTTCTATTATTATTTGTTTTGAAAGAGTCTAGGGAGATGGCTCAGTAGAATAAATCCTTTTTGGCAAGCACAAGAGCCTGAGTTCAATCCCTGGTTCCGCCTCTCGTTATATTATTATTATTATTATTATTATTATTATTATTATTATTATTATTATTACTACTACTACTACTACTCTGTGTGTGTGTGTGTGTGTGTGTGTGTGTGTGTGTGGCCGGCTCAGCTTAGCCGGGCTGGCGCGGCATGTGGTGTTGGCGATCCAACCGCGGTCCCTTCAAGCTTGCGTAAGCAGGTGCTTTAGACCGCTGAGCTATCTCACTGGACCTCAGTACTACGTTTTACAAAGGTGCTCCACCATGGTCTTTTTTTTTTTTTTCGGACTCGGGGATTGAACTCAGACCCTTGCGCTTGACAGGGAAGAGCTTGGTCTTTTGTGTGTGTGTGTGTGTGTGTGTGTGTGTGTGTGTGTGTGTCTTTTTTGAGACGGTCTCACTATGCAGTTAAGGCTGGCCTTGAGCTCACTTTGTCGCTCAGCCTGGTCTCACCTCCTGAGTGCTGGGATTACAGGCATGCGCCACCACGCCCGGCTCACGCTTGATCTTTTGACAGGTCTTCATTGATTCACTTACCAGATATTTACCGATGCAGGGTGTGGTGGTGCGCCTGAAATTCCAACATTCTGAGCCAGAGAACTGCGAGTTCGAGCCCAGCCCAGATAATTTAGGGAGACCGTCTGTGCCAAAAAATAAAGGACTGGTGTTGTAGCTCATTGAGAAGACCTGAGGTTTAATCACCAATATCTAAAACAGAAACAAAAACCCAAATCAAATATTTACTGGACTATGCCTAGTATTGTTTTTTTTTTAATTATTTTTTTTTGGTGGTACTGGGGATTGAGCCCTTGTGCTCGCCAGGGAAGCGCATATTCCACTGAGCCATCTTCCCGGCCCCCAAACATCTATTTTTAATGTCATTCGCTGGAAGGTAAAACCGGAAACCGGATGGGAAGAATTCTTGGTGGCATGTGATTTTTTTATAGTATTCGGCTATGTAACGTCTCTTGACACCAGAGCTTTTGTCCGGAATTTTTTCCCGGTCTGAATTTGACACCAGCCCTGGTAGGAACTCAGATTACGTAAAACTCGGTTTTTCTTACGAGCCGAAACTTGGTTGACCTACCGAGCCACCATAGAAGTAGTCCGAGGACCACGGCTCACTAGTCTGCCCCGGTAGAATGTCCAGCGCGTCAGACCTACACCACGTGACCATTCGTAGCCTCCTGATTGGCTTTGTTGTTCTTCCCTTCCCAGTAGAGGATGGAACGCCGAGAAGGTCGGACGCATGCGCACTATTGGATTTTCCTTGGCTCCCCAGAGCCCCAGCAGTAGGGTTGAGCGATAAACAGGCTGTGGCTAAGGACGGGAGGAGGGGAAAAGGAGGAGAAACAAGAGGAGCGGGGGTGGGGGACAGCTTCTCCCGGACTGTTCATGTCTTCATTTTCCTTTAGCTGTGGTTTGGTCCAGACGCGGAGTCCCAACTGCCCACTTGATCCTAGTCCCTTGTGAAAGCGGAAAAATCTCCGGTGGAGAGCGGTCAAAGTTGCAAAGGGGGTGCGACACGGGAGTTATATATCCCCCCCATACCAGGCGAATGGTGCAGCCCTGAGTTGGTCCGGGAGCCAGCCCAAAGTGTCTGACAGAGGCCCTGGAGGGTCGGAAAGGTGGTCCGCAGAACGCGGGCTCTGTGAAAAGACGTGGGGAAGATTCGATTCTGAGAAGAGGAAGAGCACGACTGAAAGGGAGAGAGGCCGCTGAGGGGGAGGGGGCTGCCAAGATGGCGTCGGCCTCCTCTGGGCCGTCGGCGGTCGGATTTTCATCTTTGGATTCCGGGGTCCCGGGGTCGACCTCAGGTAAGCTAGGTAGGGCTGGAGTAGCGGGCTGGTGATGACTGTCCGATGGCCAGAAGAGGGAGACCTGGGTGGGCACCTGTAGCTGGGAACATGCGGTGGGTTCCGGCAGGGAGGATAGAGGGCTGTGCTTTCTTGTGGGGATTTCGGAGCCAGCGAGTGAGGAAAGAATGGGTTTGATTGAGAAAAGGGTAGCTGATGAAAGTGTTGTCTTCATGAGGACTTTGAGGAGGAAGGATTAGAGTAAAAGGAAGCTAGATAAGTAGAAACCACAAAGTGTGAGGCAGGTAGGATCAAGTTGATCGTGGAGTGATTTGGATGAAGATAGCTAAGGGATAATAGAAGTAAAAAGCACTGAAAAGTTCTGTGACGCCTTTAATTGCTGAAGAGTCAGGGAACCGTAAATGTAGTTAAGAATCGGGTTATTGGGGTGGTCTTTTCTCCGCAGAGGCTCCCCCAGTGCGTCATTCCTTCTCATTCGCCCCACCCCCATCAACACGAGGGGGCGCCGGTGTACTCACGCACTTTGTCAAAGTAACTCCTGGTGACAAGTTAGGACTATGTAACTTGGCCATGGAATGCAGATTTTTGTTTTTTGATTTTGTGGAGCTAGGTATTGAACCCAGAGCTTCAGTCATGCTAGGCAAGCGCCTTACAGCGTTGAGCTACTTTCTCGGCCCGGAGGAATGGAAGGTGTGAAATAAGGATCAGAAGATTTTTAAACGGAGAAAATGCAGTGTAGTCTTGTGTTGGAGTAGAGCCTGTGGAAAGTGACGTTTGGAGTTAGACTTTAAGAAGAAAGATGGGTAGCTGGTAGCTGTGAAAGCTGTAGGGCAGTATTGCCTAATAGGAAATAAACTGGAGGAATGCTTAGGAGGTGTCAGGGTGTTGGAACTTGGAGAATGGAGACAGAATATAGAGGCTGCAGAGTGGTTAGAAATTAGTGAAGATTAAGGGAGGGCTAAGAAGGCTCACAAGAAAAGTAACAGATTGTGTGTGGGAGGAGAAATGTGTATATGGGGGGAGTGAGTCAGAAACAGTTCTACAGCATCTGTCAGAAATGTCTGGTGTTCTGTGCCCGGTGTGGTGGTGCATGCCTGTAATCTCTGCACTTGGTAGGCTGAGGCAGGAATATTGTGTCGAGTTGTTGGCTAGCCTGGCTACGGAGTTCAAGGCCAACCTGAACAATACGTGGAGAGCCAGTCTCAAAAGCAAAACACTGAAAAACCAAAGACATGTTCCACAGTGACGGTTGCCTCTACATCCAACAGGAGAGGCTACCTGATGCTGGATGCTTTTGTGTGTGTGTATCTTTTTGAGACAAAGTCTTACTATGCAATTCAGGCTGGCCTTGAGCTCACTTTGTAGCCCAGGCTGGGATTGAACTCTGGCCCTTGCACTTGCTAGAGAAGCACTTATTCCACTGAGCCATCTCCCTGGCCCCTGTGATCGTCTTGTTTCAGCCTCTTGAGTGCTGAGATCATAGGTGTGCACCACCATGCCTGGTACTTTATTGGAAATTTTGATGTTTCTTTAGATCTGGGATTGCATCCTTGACTTTTTTTTTTTTTTTTTAAACTGGGTATCACTGGAACCCTTGTAACTTTTTTAAAGTTTTGAGATAGGGACTCAGTAAGTTGCTTTGGCAGATTGAGCAAACTTCTGGTCATTCTGTCTCAGCCTTTCAAAGTGATGGAATTGCAGATGTAGGATACCTGCAAGTATGCCAAGGATTGAACTGAAAGCCTTTGCAATGAGCTATGTCTCCAGACCTTTTTTGTTTGTTTTGAGACAGGGTCTTGCTATATAGTTCAGGCTGGCCTTGAACTCACTATGGAGTGCAGGCTTTACTCTTAAGGTAGTCCTCCTGCTTCAGTCTCTGGAGTGCTGGAATTACACGGTCTTGTCAGGTTGCCTAGGCAGGGCTCCAGAATGCTTAATTTCTTTTTTCTTTTTTTTTGAAACAGGGTCTTGCTATGTAGTTCAGGCTGGGCCTGAACTCACTACATGGCCTAGGCTGGCTTCAGACTTGTGTGAATCCTGCTGTGTTAGCCTCTTGAGTACTGAGGTCATAAGTGTAAGGCCCTCAGGCCCATGTAACTTTCTATTCTACTGCTGAAGTCCTCCAGAGTGCTGGGATTAAGGGAAATAAATATACCATTCCCACTCCCAGCCATGTTCTTGCCATTTTGAATTGGTGGGAGAAGTCTACCTTATTCTAACATAGATGAGGGAACAGATGGTCACAGACACCTTCTTCATGAACTGGAGTTTTTAGTTATGTGCATCTATTATTTTCAGGAAAGGTGGTTTTGCCTTTCCTGTTAAAGGATTAGATTTCTAGAATAATTCATTGTGCATTCTAAGCATGAATGATGATTAAAAGTGATACTTTTATGTGTATATATATATGTGTGTGTGTGTGTGTGTGTGTATATATATATATATATATATATATATATATTTTTTTTTTTTTTTTTTTTTTTTTTTTTTTTTTTTTTTTTTTTTTTTTTTTTTTTTTTTTTTTTTTTTTTTTTTTTTTTTTGTCTTTGAAACAGGGTCTTCAGGCTGGCCTTAAGCTCACTTTGTAGCTCAGGCTGATCTCGAACTCACAACAAGCTTCCTGCCTCAGCCTCCCAAGTGCTGGGATTACAGGCCTGCCCCACCACGCCCGGCTTATATATATATGATTTTAATACTTATTAACTTGAAACAATCTTTCCTTATTCCCCAACCTAGAAAAAAATGATTGTATGTGGCCTTTAAGCAAGTCTCTCAGAAACATTGTGTTTATATCACAAAAGGTGATTCAGCCTCTAGCTGAATCACTTTTTTGGAGGGTCCTTGGGATTGAACACAGGACCTTGTGCTTACCAGGCAGACACACCGCTGAACTATCTCCCTGGTCCCCTGAATCACATTTTGACAAGGAAATATTTATCATTTATTGATGCATCTTCAGGATTCTGCCTCCATTTCTACTTTTAGATTAGATGACTAGATAAACATTATTTGTTTTATTTATTATTTTACTTGACTTTATTATTATTTTATTTTATTTATTTTATTTGTGACATCCACTCCTGCCCACATGCCCTTCCTGCTTCAGCCCCACTAGCCCCTTGACTGCAGGAGCACATTCCTTGAACTCTCCTGCTTTCTGCTTCTCTTTTTTTTTTTTGGTGGACATGGGGATTGAACTCAGGCCCTTGCATTTGCCAGGGAAATGCTTATTCCACTGAGCCATCTCCCTGGCCCCTCTGCTTCCCTAGAGAACCTTGACATATCTCCTAGCTATCAGCAGCAGGTCAAAAAAAGACACTAATTAAATAAAGCTCCTGCTTGTGATAGCCCTGGTCTCTGCACAGCTTGCTATTGATACAGGGAACCTCCAAATGACAGGAGAAACACTGACCTCCCAACCTAAAAAGTACCTGGACCAGTTCGTGTTCTCTAAAACTGAAGAATGAATTTTAGGAACAAATGGAGATTATTAGCAGAATATATTTACTGGGGGAAAGAAAGCTCCTGTCCGAGAGAGATAGGAGGGGCGTCCCAAGTGGGTGGTCCCCCAGCATTATCTGTTTTAGATGTTACTGTTTTGATATTTTTATAGGATTTTATTTTTTTGGAAGATGCTAGGACTAGCAGTTAATAATACAGGTTGTAATAAATTTTTTATTTTCATTGGAATGTCAAATAATAGCCTTCAATGGAATTTATAGCTCCTTGACTTTATTAAGTTCACATGTGAAGTTAAAGTTTAAAAAACGCCTTAATTTCTAATTATACCTTTTTTTTTTTTTAAAAAAAAAAAAGAGGATTGAATCTAGGACCTCTGTACTGAGTCGTATCTCTTGGCCTTATTTTTTTCTTTCTTTCTTCAATTAAGTTTTTTTTATTTTGAGGCCATGGATATAGTTGAGTGGCACAGTGCTTGCCAGCAAGGTCATGAGTTCAATTCCCAGCACAAAAATTTTTTAAATTTCTTTTGGAGATAGTGATTTTATGCAGTTGCTAAATTGCCTAGGCTGGCCTTTGAACTTGCCATCTTCTTGCCTTAGCCTCCCAGAGGTCTGGGATTATTATAGACCCGGGCTACCACTTGTGTCTTTTTTTTAATATTTATTTATTATATTTAATTTCTTTTATTGACAGAACCAGGGATTGAACTCAGGCCCTTGTGCTTGCTAGGGAAGCACTTATTCTACTGAGCCATCTCCCTGGTCCCTTATATTTAATTTCTTATACCCAGCTCTGCTTTGGCACACAATGAAACAATTAGATTGAGAATAATTGTGTTCATCTGGGCAGGGTGGCCCATGCCTGTAATCCCAGTACCTGGGAGACTGAGGTAGGAGCATTGCTAGGAGTTCAGGGCCAGCCTGGACTATGTAGACTCTGTCTCAAAACACACCCCTACCAAAAAAAAAAAAAAAAAAAAGAAAATTATTCTGTTAAAAAAATATGCCTGAAAGCATTTTGGCATTGTGTACAGATATGTAGTGTTGACTATTTTTGTGTATCTGCATGTTCACTTAGATTTGGGCTTAATTCAATTTAGTAGTTTTCCTCCCAAAGATATTTTTTGAGGAAAATAAGAGATTTATTATGATAGAAAAGTCTATGAAATGTGTTTTGTGATTGGAGGAGAATGCGTATCTGTCTGGATATACTTGGGAATTAGGTTGGCAGGAACACAGGTTTATGATTTCCTGAAAGTATTAAATGCTAGACGTCTGACCTTGTAGAAATTTAGGGTGTGTGTTTCAACAACCCAAAACCAGTTTATTATTCTTACATGTCCACTTGAAAAACTTAAGTTTGGGTTAAGCTCTGAAATCCTAAAGTTTGCTTCCCTTTCAAGTGCAAAGGCCTGGGTTCAATCCCTGATTCCGCCAAAAAAAAAAAGAGAAAAGAAATTGTGAAATCCTAAAGTTGGTTCTCCAGCTGTGTTCAAATGAATATGTCATGGTTCAGTAATAGATTAATCAAAAGTTTCTTTCCTGTTTTTGTGGTAATGGGGATTGAACACAGGGCCTGCACACTGATAGACATTTCTAGTCCTTTAATTAATTAATTTAATGAAATTTTGTTTTGTCTTTTTGAGATAGGATCTCCATATGCAGTTCAGGTTTATTCACTGTAATTTTTATTTTTTTTTAATTTTTTTTATTTTTTAAGAGATGGTCTATAGGGTGTTGAGGGTCTCACTACTAGATCAGACTTGTAGTTATCTGCCTGTTTACAGCTTCCCAAGAGCTGGGATTATAGGCACATGCCACCATGTCCAGTCTAGTCACTGTAATTTTTTAAAAAATCTTGTATGTATTTATTTGGTACAGAATTTTCCTATGCAGTTCAGACTTGTAGTGATCCTCCTGTCTCAGCCTCCCCAGTGCTGGAATTACAGGTGTGTGCACCATGCCTGGTCTCAGTGACAGGCTCAGCACACCTGGGGTGGGGCCAGTGTGGCATTTGGTACCAGGGGAACGAACTCATGTCCCCGAGCTTGCCTAAGCAGGCAGGCACTTAGTGCACTGACCTATCTCACTGGTCCTGGGTCCTCTTTTTTTAGAGTAAAGACTTTCAATGCTCAGAGATATAACTCAGTGGCGTAAGTGCCTGCCTGGCAAGTGCAATGTCCCAAGTTCTATCCCTGGTACCGAAAAAAGAAAGTAAAGACTTTATATTATATTTTAGAGTCTTGTAAGAAAGTGGTTAGGTTTACTTTTACTTTTTTTTTTTTTTTAAGAGGTTTTCTATATGTAGTTCAGGCTGTTCTTGAGCTCATTTGTTTTATTTATTTATTTATTTTCGGTATGCGGATTGGACTCAGGACCTTACTCTTGCCAGATAAATGCTTATTCTATTGAGCTATCTTTTCCAGCCCTTGAACTCATGCCCAGGAAGGCATGGAATTATGTCGATCCTTCTGTCACAGCCTTCGAAGTGTTGGTGTTACAGATATATGCCAGCAGACTTGGCTTTATTTTTTTAAATTTTGAGACAGGGTCTCACTAAGTTGTTGGGCTGGGTTTAAACTTGCAAATTTGTGACACTCCTGCCTCAGCCTCCCAGAGTCCTGAGGTTATAGGATTTTTTATTAGGAGCATGAGTGCTAGCCAGGCATGGTGGTGCATGCCTATAATCCCAGCACTTGGGAGGCTGAGGCAGGAGGATTGTTGTGAGTTCGAGACCAGCCTGAGCTACAAAGTGAGCTTAAGGCCAGCCTGAACTTCATAGTGAGACCCTGTCTCAAAAAAGACAAAAAAAAAAAAAAAAAAAAAA
>PVKA01031411.1:10935-26399 GCA_004027165.1 Ctenomys sociabilis | reverse complement strand
AACATTCAAACAGAAACACTCAATCTCCTGGAAGAGAAAGTAGGAGGTACTCTTGAAGACATAGGTGTAGGTAAAGAGTTCATGAACAAACATATATTCGCATGTGAAGCTCTTGAAAGAATCAAAAAGTGGGATCAACTCTTCTTAAGGAGCTTCTGCATGTCAAAAGAAATTGTCAACAGAGTGAAAAGACAACCCATAAACTTTGAAAAAATCCTAACTAATAAGCAATCAGACAGAGGACTACTGTCTAGAATTTGTAAAGAACTAAGATATAACAGGGCCCTCAAATTTCAAGACCCAATTCAGAAATGGGCATCTGAGATGAATACACACTTCTCAGAGGACAAAATTAAAGAAGCGAATAAATATATGAAAAAATGCTCCACATTGCTAGCCATTCATGAAATGCAAAGACAACACTGAGATACCATCTCACTCCAGAAAGAATGGCTCTCATATGGAAATCAACCAACAACAAATGTTGGAGAGGCTGTGGCGAAATGGGAACACTTCTCCACTGCTGGTGGGAATGTAGACTGGTACAACAATTGTGGAGGTCAGTGTGGAGACTCCTCAAAAGAGTAGGACTAGAAATCCCATTCAAGTCGGCTATCCCCCTATTTGGAATTTTCCCAAAGGAACTGAAAACACTGTTTCATAGTGATGTATGTGTACCTGAGTTTCATGATGTTGCAGTGCAGGTTCTCCTATGTCCTGAGTCTTCACTGACCTTGAAAGGCTAGGGCCAAAATGTTGGCTGGCCTTGTGGCTCTTCAATTTCTCCAACACTGACTTGTGAACTTAGGTTGTTAACCATCCAGAAGAAAAGCTGATTAGTATCTTGCAGCATATGCCATTCACTTTGCCTTATTTGACTCAATTGATTTTACTTGTTGTACGTTTCCTTTTGTATTTCTGCTTTTGCCCACCTTTGACAGGTGTAGACAAAGGAAGGGGTGTAGAATGGAAAAATAATGTGTGTGTATAGGCAGTACAGTTGGGATCGATAACGCTGTGCTTCTACATAATTCTATGAGAGGCAAGATCTGCACTAGTGGTGGTTGGACAGGATATTATGTCGGCTTCTAGTACTACGGTCATCCACTAGGAAAATAATTATTGAATTTTTGATATAATTCAGGTATAAAAAATAAGATAATTAAGCAGCTACACTCTTAATTCATTGATAAGAGATATCTGCTAAAATATTATCTGTAAATATAATATCATGTATGCACCTTGTACAATACTAAAACATTATGAAAACAGTTTGCAATGTATTAATTTATCAAATCTGCATTGTTAAGGTGTCTTAAAACCATCTGATTGACATTTGTAGTTCAATAAAATAAAAAAAATAAAGTAAAATGAAAATCAAAAAAAAAAAAAAAGAAAGAAATGTCTGGCTGAAGTAGAAACAGCGTTCTTTTTATTGGTAAATCATGGCCTATCTCTTTAGACTACTGCTGTAGGGTATGGCTCACCATTAAATCTTTTTCCTGTCCCCACAATACGAATCTCTGACAGTGTCCAATTAACCTATGCCGGGTCATGAGGTTTCCATCTTGGTTAAGAAGAAGCAAGTTCCTTGATCAATACCCCTACCAAGACTGTCAATAGTGGGTAAGTGGCATCTGGGATGGAGAAATCAATATGCTGTGT
Organism: Ctenomys sociabilis; assembly: GCA_004027165.1. Taxonomy (NCBI): domain Eukaryota; kingdom Metazoa; phylum Chordata; class Mammalia; order Rodentia; family Ctenomyidae; genus Ctenomys; species Ctenomys sociabilis. Next base: position 24,734 of record PVKA01031411.1, on the reverse strand, counting down.
CTAGGAAAAGCTGAACGAAGATAGGACACATGAAGCAATTTACCTCAGATTGGACATCATTATTCCCCAGTATTAGTCAACTGCTTCAGAAGACTCCCATTTACAGAGTTTCTCTGCAGACTGCACATCTTCTACACTAGAAGCAAAAAGAGACAGTTAAACATCTCTCCTAAGACTGATCATATTTATAGATTTTATATATTTTTCTTTAAACATTTCTTTTTCATAATTGTGATTTCTGATTTTCTCCATTAGTATATTAGAAGAATTACCTGTGATTTATTTTATTCAAATACATAATTTAAATGCCTAAGTGATAATGGTTCATCAGTTTATTCTACTTCTATTTGCAAGACCTCTGAAGAATTTAAAACATGGAAAGCATAGATTTTTATTTAGATCAATGCATGCATCTGTAGTTATTTGTCCAGGAAATACAAGTATCCAACTTAAGGGAAGGAATAGTTTGAGGATATATGTTGCCAATTTCCTTCCACAAAGTTATCAGGAGCCAGAAGAGATAGTTCTGCAAATCTACCTTAAAACAAAGAGGCCTGGCTATAGCCCCTTAAAGAGTGTTTATGGATCATTATCAGGCTCTGAGCAGTAGACTCAGTGCATCTGGCTCTTTCAGAACCATCCATATGCACACGATGGTGAGTACTCAGTTTCCAGGCAAAGGGAATATAGATTTAGCAGTTAAACTCTGTCCCAGGAATACTCAATGTGAAAGGCTGTGTGACCAGGATGCATTTGCAACTGTCAGCACAAGAATGACTATAAACCATTCTTAGTAAAACACCTAGAGCACGTTTAATTGTAAGTACTGCATCATCCTGATACAACCTTCAGGAGAAACTAATTGCAAATGTACCCATAGATAATTAAATGAAATGACTAAATCACTGCATGTCTTGAACCAGGACAATTTGTGCTTTATGACCTCTTTCTCAGGGTAAAGTTTGTGTTATACAATCAAATAAAGGTGAATGAGACATTAAATAACATCTTGTCCCAGGAGGCAAGTATGGAAAAAGTAGACTGAGCTTCTCCTAGGTAAGCAAAAACTACAGCAGATCCCCCTAACTTGTAAGGCTATCATTCCCACTCACTGAAGACTAAATTTCAAGATGTTTCTCAACATAGCAGGCAACAGAGGCCAATTGTAGTGGTCACTTTATTCAAATCTATATCTCTGATATCAAAGATATTCTACTCATACAACCAGCCAAAGCCTATGGTTCATCTATTTCTGTTCTTCCTATTCCACAATACTGCTCCCACATACATATTAGCTAATGTAGATTCATTGAGACACTCACTGAATGAAAAGATGTACGTACGTTGCCACATTTAACTTTGTTAACTGATCGATATTTGCTCCTTTATTGACTTCTACTTTATGCTTTAAAATTTTCAGGCTTAGTGCATCTAAATAAAATTTGTTCCAAATTCCCGGGCTAGTGGATTCCAAATATGTTAATGGGTTAAAAACTGTATCCTGTCTTCAAGATGACAAATTATTTTGCAAAATACCACAAATATTTGTCTTAGTTATTTTCTCTTGTTGCTGAGACAAAATATCCAATGCGCACAATTAAACGGAGGAAAAGTTTTTTTAGCTCACAGTCTGAGGAGGTTTCAGCCCATAATTGGCTGACAACAAGGCAGGGCAGCATGACAGAGAGACAAAAGTTTGTGGTAGCAGGAGACAGCAAAAGCAATAGGGGGAGAGCGGAGGGGAGAGACAGACAGACAGACAGAGAGACAGAGACAGAGAGAGAGGTAGACAGACAGACAGAGACAGTGATGGAGATAGAGACATGGAGACAGAGACAGACACAGAGAAAGATCTTTCAATCCTTGTATTATATCCACTCTACTGGGATTAGGTTGGTGCCCAATCTCGCCCACCCTTAATCCTAGCACACTTAATTCCAGCATTACACAAGTCAATCACACTATGTAGATTCAACCACCTTCAAAAAATATCCTGTTATTAAGGGGATGGCCAGATAGCTCAGAAGACTAAAGCATCTGCTTAGGCAGAGAGCAGCTGCCAGGGTTTGATCCCTGGCCCTTTTCCCAGGGCATGCTGAAATAGTAATTGAGACTGGGCCTGGTGGTACACACCTGCAATCTGAGCATTTGGGAGGCTGAGAACAGGAGAACCACTACAAGTCTGATCTACGTAGTGAAACCCAGTAGACCCTGTACTAAATACGAGGAAAAACATTCTATTATTACATGAGGCTTGTGGGCAGAGGACATGTAGACCAAAGCCACAACATTCATGTTAGGTATAAGACAAATGGATAAAAAAGAAAGCATATTATTTAAAGTAATATCAGTAACCAGGATAGAAGCATTTATGATCATTCCCAAATATCTGTTTCCCATTGAGATATACAAATATGTCCAGATTATATCTATATACTAATGGGTTGATCATAGAAGAGGAATCCTGAACTTTTATAGTGGGTGGCAAGCATGCCTACTATTTGCCATAAGAAGAGACAATCTCTACAGTATATTGGACAATAAGCATGTATAAACTTATTCTAAAGGGAACAACTATCTCTCTTGCAAGGCTGTTTCCTAGTCAGCTGTTATTGATTTCCACAGTGCTTGCAGCACTCTACACTGTTCCCAAGAGCAGAGAAGTGTACTTTCTCCCTATGGCCCCACCAGCATCTGTTACTGGTTGATTTCTGGATACTACCTATTCTTTCTGGAGTGACATGGAATCTTGATATTGCTTCAATTTGTATTCTCAGATGAACAGTGATTTTGAACACGTTTTCATATATTTATTTTCCATTTGTATTTTGTTCATCTGAGAAGTGTGTATTAATTTTAGATGCCCATTTTGGTTTGGATACTTACATTGAGGGTATATTATAATTTTTCAGTTCTTTATATATTATTTTTGTGGTAAAGGAAATGGATCTAAGAATCTCATACTTCCCAGGCAGCCACAGTGCCACTGAGCTATATCCCCAGCCTTATTTTTGCCTATTCTAGATATTAGTACATTGTCTGAAGAACAGCTAGCAAAATTTTCCCCACTTTGTGGACTGTCTCATCAATTTGTTGGTGATATTTCTGGGTAAACGGATGCATGGAAAATCTTCCTCAGCCCCTACTCAGTTATTCTGATCACACTTCATTTTCTATGTTGTATGAACTCTGAGAGATGAATTCTGCTGATTACCGTGATCCAATTTGCTTTCTCTGGAGAGGATATAAGACAGGAATAAATGAATTAAGATTCTGAATCAATCCTTTATCAATAATTTAATAAATATCAGCTTCCATTTTCCTCATCTGTTAAATGGAATTCATAACAGACAATTTTCTAGGGTTGGTACAGTTAAATAAAATTAAACACAATGTATAGGGTAGCTGACTTTTATGCTACTAAGCACTATATACGTATGTGTTGAATGTTTAAGGAATTGTGTTTAAGTTCAGACTTGGGATTCTTATTTTTAATAGATTTGAAGCTATCCTCATGTGTTTCTTTTCCATTTTTACCTCATTCTGTTTTGTAGCTGATTTATTCTTCGGGTCTTGACTGATAAGTTAGTTGCAGAGTTAAGGATCGTACCATTATTTCTTGGTACTCCCCTCTGCTAGTCTTAGTTTAGTGCTCCGGCTACAGGCCTGGGATGGGCTGACCCTATGATCTGAGGTCAGAGCAGGAGATGAATATGCACAGTTTCCATTTGATAACCCCCTCTGGTATGGAGCGCATGATTACAAAATTTATCCTACTCTTTTAAGGAGCTCCAAGACAGACAGAGAGACAGACAGACAGACAGACAGAAAGAGAGAAAGAAAGAAAGAAAGAAAGAAAGAAAGAAAGAAAGAAAGAAAGAAAGAAAGAAAGAAAGAAAGAAAGAAAGAAAGAAAGAGACAGAGTCAGAGTCAGCATCGAAGACAGGGACAGAGACAGGTGAGCCATAGACAGATATGCATAGAGATCTTTTCCATCCACTATCTACTCATCATAATCAGAGCATTTTCTGTTTATTATTCTCTTCCAATAATAAAAATAAAATTCATCACTTCTGAGTCTTTTCCTTTGTAAGTTATGCCCTCCTCATCCTTGTTACTCTCATTTTCTTACACTCTGGTTTATCCATGTTGCTATTAAAACATAATGGTCAGCACTGAGCACTAGTCTTTTTTTTTTTTTTTTTTTTTTACAAGAGGTCTGACTGAGCAGCATAAAGCTGATGCCCTGCAGAGTCCAAGGGCCCTGGGTAAGGACTGGAAAATGACAATAGGCTTTTAAAAAACATTTCATTTGGAAAAGAAGGTCTTTTTAGAACCCATAAAATCTCTTTGTGTGAGTTTGAGCTAAGTGTTTCATTCTGGAAGAGCCTCAGGTAAGAGCTCGAGTGGCACTGTTTTATTTTTCTTTTAAAGGATTTCTCTTCATGTTGTAAATCAGGAAACCTGGGACATCACTTGCTGTCCTTCTCCACTAAGCTAGACTCAAGAGTCTGAGCTGAAACTTTGTGGCACAATCCATGAGCTATGCAACATTAATACCACTGCTAAAACATTGTGGGTCACAATCTTATCATTTCTCAAGTGGAAATCCCATGTGTGAAATTTTGACAGCTTTTTGGGACTATCGCGTGTGACAACTAGCTTTGTGAAGACACTAAAAATTTCCATAAATCATAAAAATATAAAAAGTCAAAAAAGGGGAAATGAAATGAACACACACTTTACAGAGGAAGAAATACAAATAAATACATGAAAAAATTGTTCAGTATCATGGGTCATTAGAGAAGTGCAAATCAAAGTAACAGTGAGATTCCATCTGACAAAAAAGAATGGCTATCATCAAGAAGTCAATCAATAACACATGCTTAAGGGGCTGAGGGGAAAAAGAATCCTTACCCAGTGTTGGTGGGAGTGCAGGTACAATTGCTATGGAAATCAATGTGCAGACTTCTGAAAATACAAGGAGAGACAGCATTTAACCTACCTATTCCACTCCAAGATATTTTTTCCAGAAGAACTGAAAATACCACACAATACCATCTATGTGCACTCATGTGTATAGTAGTACAATTTGTCATAGATAAATCTTGGAAACAGCCCAAATGCCTATCAACTGAGGAATGGATCAAAAGGATGTGCTATTTTCATACAATGGAGTATTACTCAGCTTTAAAAAAATGGATAAACTTGCAACTTTTATGAGTAAATGGATGGGATTAGTGACCGTAATTATAAGTGAAATAAATCAGGCCCACATGTGTAGACATCTTATTGTCTCCTTGGTGTAAGAAATTTGAAAAAATAAATAGGATGTGAAAGGTACCATGGATACTGTGAAAGGGAAAGAAACTTCCGATGGAAAGAACAACTGGGATGAGGTGAAGGAGAAAAGAAAGAAGGAAGAAAGGGAAAAAGAAGTATACATGTCTATACATAGGATAGCTTGGGTAATCGTACTGATGACTTCTTCCGGGCTATTGAAAGGGTCAGAAAATGCTTAATTTTTCTTCATTTTAGTAATTTTTTACCAATATTTGGTAATATGAACAAATAATTTGACTAAAACTGTAATATAACAACTTTTGCTTAATTGCCATTATTTTGTTTAGTGAAATTCTTTATCCTTCCTGCCTTCCTTTCTTCCCTCTTTCTTTCTTTCTTTCTTTCTTTCTTTCTTTCTTTCTTTCTTTCTTTCTTTCTTTCTTTCTTTCTTTCTTTCTTTCTTTCTTTCTTACATCTAGTTCGGGATCCACAGGGTCTAAGGGTCTCCCTATACAGATCAGACTTGTAGTGATTCTCCTGTTTTCAGCTTCTCAAGTGCCGGGAAGCTTCCCAAGGGTGCACCACCATGCCTGGTCTTAATCCGCATCTCACAGTGTCCCCAGGGTGGGGCAGGCACAACAGGCTGGAGACTGAACCTCTAATCCTGGCCTCTGCCTAAGCAGATGCTTTAATCCACTGAGCTATTTGGTTGACCCTGTATCATTTCTAATGTTTTTTAAATTATGTTTTGTATTCTTTCTCTCTCTCTACATATATAACATAATATATTACAATATAATATTATAATTGTACTAATGATTTCTTCTAGTCTACTGAAAGGATCAGTTAATGCTTAATTTTTCTCCATTTTTGTTTAGTAAAATTCTGTATCCTTCCTTCCTTCCAATATAATATAATATAATATAATATAATATAATATAATATAATATAATATAATATAATATAATAAATACATTGAAGGTAGTCCCCACTTTGACTTTTGCTTCGATGCAGACCTGAAACAATACTGGTACTGCCACTTGTCTTAAGTGATAACAATGTTCCACAATTTGGTTATGACTCCAGCATTAGTGATTTTTGCTATGGAGACTACATCTGATGGGCTTTTCCAGTCTCCATCTACTCATATTTTGGCATCATTGAACATTCCTATTTACTCTCATTGATGCCTCACCCATTCACGATTCTATCATAATGATTTCTGAGTATCTTTCCTTACCTTTTCTGAATACTGTGATTTCTCAACCTGACTCCTTACTCTTTCCCCTGCAATCTCACCAGTGCCGCAGACTTCTAATATCTGCTACTTATCAAAGTCTCCCAAGTATTTCCTACCCATAGCCTTTCAGATTGCAGAAACAGAGTCATCTACCTATCAGCTCCTGGGAATTTCAAGGGCAGTTGCAACCAATGTACTTAAAGCCTAACTCACAGGTAATTTTTCTAGGCTCTTTTATCTTGCAGAACAAGAACTCTAGCTATCCACGTATGCAAAAAGAAATGATGGAATCATCCTCCATACCTTCTGATTTAATTTAATTTAGCATTAAATTCAATGGATTTTATTCATCTCAAATGACTTCATCTTTGTGGTCATCACCTGAGGACCAGCTATGGTCATCTTTGGCCCATATATTGAAATGGGTACCTATAATTTTTCTGATACTGAGTCCTCTCTCCTTCTCGTTCCAACAAATCCAAAGCAGACAGAGGACTCATTAAGAAGAAAGAAAATGGTTTATTTTAGTCCTTGATTGAAATCATTTGATTTTACAGTGGCCTTTGCATTCTGATGTCATTCACCCTTCCATCCTCCCTTCACACTATTTGTCTATCATTTACTGAAAGGCCCGCCCACTGGCTTTGTCTATCATTTGCCTGAAGGCCCGCCCACTGGCTTTCCTTCAGCTTCTAGAACACCGTGCTCTCTCATTATACTGGATTCACACTGTGCAGCCTTCTTCCCAGCGCAGTTTCTCCTTCCTTCCACTTTACATACAAGTCTATACACAGAAACACACACACACACACACACACACACACACACACACACACACACGAACACACGAACACACATACTTTTCTAACCCAACTTCTTTGGTGCCTGTCTTTTAGTCCTAAGCACAAATATATATAATTTTTTTTCCTGGAAAAGGTTTCCTTGCCTCCTTTAATAAATCATAACCCCATGAACTATCTTTTTTTTATTCTTAGTACTGCTTTTCACAGCTAGTAAATATCACATAGCATGCTTACTTGTTTAATCTCCACCAAGAGTTGCAGCTCCTGGTGCATGTTCTGATTCATTATTACTTACTAACCACAGAGGAGAGAATAGGTACTTAATTGACACTTGTTGTCTTGGTTACCTTTTTGTCATTTCTAAGACAAAATACCTGACACCTAAAATTAGGACAGTCAGTGCCCTATTTGTGTCAGAGTTTGAACAGGTGGTTTTGAAGACTTCCTGAAAGAACTTCCTTTCTAAGAAGGAAAATGTAAAGAAGCAAAGCTTCAGTCAGAAACCTGTGACCTTTCCTTGGGTCTGTCAAAGCGTTTGTTACAAGTAAGATAAATGAACTTGGATTAAAGCATAAAATAGCATTTACTGGAAAGAGAAGAGGGGAATCAGCTAAGTTTGCACTCGGGGAACTTCTGGTCCCCCTGCAGGAGCAATGCTGATGTCGCCACTCCACACAGTGTGTTGAACTTGGCCTGAGTGGACACCACTGCATGGCACCACACATATTCGCCTTGAAAGAACTGAAATAATTCTATTTTTTTAAAATTCATTTATTTATTACAGTGTCTCGCTACACATCACGGATTCTTTTTTTGCCGGTTGGGGGGGGTCAGCTCAGCCTGCCCTGGGGGAAGGGGCTGGCATGGCATGTGGTGCTGGGGATCGAACCGTGGTCCCTGAGAGGCGCTTTAGACTGCTGAGCTATCTTGCCAGCCCTGAAATAATTCTAAATAGGTCCTGCAGTGTGTGACTCAGCCAACTTTTGCAGACCCTGATAAAGACTTTCAGTTGGTTTTATCTGGCATAGATGTCTTTGTCTTGGTTTCCAGAAAGAACTAAGGCCTGTCTCTTATGAAGATACACACAGTTGAGGAACCCTTCTAGAGAGGAAAGTAGATTAGGTGGTGCCAACAACAACAAAATTACATATTTATTTCAATAAGGCAGGTTGTTTTCAGAATCAAATCAAATTGGATTTGTATATGAATGGTTTGACCCCAGGGAACCTGACAAACAGGATACTTCGGAAAACCGGAACTGAAAAGCAGGTAAGAATAGAAAGACATATGGCAAGATTATGAGGAAGGAGACCTTCTTTAAAGGTATACATTCCTCTTACCTGGAGATTTCTAAAACGTTTTACAAGAGCTGGGTATGACAATACTGTGTCATGTGCAGTAATGCTGCAAGCAGATCGGCATTCCTCTCCTCTGTCTCTCTGGCAGCCTTACATAATCAGCCACAACAGGCACTGGGAAGGAGGCCAGGGCTGCCCTACCTCAAGGTGTCTGGCCAATCATTCTGGATGCACCCAACTTGGAGTGTGGGATCAAATCCAGGACTCATGCCTATGCACCAACAGTGAATTCCGTTTTTAAAGCATAGCACGTCTTCTTCCCCTTAAAAAGAAAAATATCCTCATTTCGTCTTGTCCTTCGAACACTACAGTCTTCAGATGTACTGTTGTTTGCAGACTCACTGGATTTTTTATGTTACTTGTCTTCCCATGAGTTTTTTGTGTAGTACTTTGTATCTGTGTCTTTGAGTCCCTCTCCTTTTTTTTTTTTTTTTGCCTCCTAAGAAAAAGACCAGTTTTAGTCTTGTGTTCTGTAGAAGAGCACTTACTGAGATGACCAAAGGGAGCTTAGAAAGATGCAGAAAACAGTATTAGATTTCATGAAGAGCAACATAAGCATCTTGCAGAACAGAGGAGAAAAGTCCCTTCTTTATGTGACAGACAAGAGGAAACCACAGAGTCTGTTTTCGAGTTAAGACGACAAAATATTTACAACTTCTCACATCAAGAATTCTGGCAGAAGTAGTTTTATGGACTGAGGAGGTAGCTCAATGATAATGATTGCTTGGCCTTCAATTCTGAGATTGATCTTTATTACAGTGAAAAATTATACAGCAGAAAAGAAATACATGATCCAATGCATACATAAATATGTATTTCTTTGAACTAAACTAAAAAAAAAAAAAAAGTTAAATTTGCCAGAAAGGTCCTGAGGAAAAAAAAATGAGTACTTTAAGTGTAAGAGAATAGATAAAGTAGTATCTTTAGTGAGCCTTTCATTAGAATAATATTCGTCAGCTTGCCTCACTGCCATATTGAAGTCATCGAGAATGTGGACAAAGATTTTCTAAGCCATATGGAAATTGAAGTTGTGATCTCTGGTTCTGGGTCAGTCATTGGTCTCTTTCTGAGTCTTGGGAAAACCTTGTGCTCTGTTAGGTTTCTGTAGTCCCCCTGAGATGATTTTCATGCTTCTCTCTAGTTCTCAATCAATGGGCTTGTGTGCATAGAGTGTGGGAAATATTGGACAGGTCGTAGGATGCACATTCTAAGCCACGAAAGAAAGGCCAACCAAGTGCTTCTGGCTTTATTTTCATCAAGCAACAAGGATTCTCTAAGGCCGCCTTTGTCCCTATAGAATAGACTGTTCACTTCCTAAATGACTCATACTGTACCAGACATAGAAGGCAATGTTTCCCGTTACCTATTCTCTTCTTTCCTCACTAGACCCTAATATCATCATTTTTAATTGTGCCCAAGAATCACCATCTCAAATAAATCTGTTACTATGCTGATCTTCTCTCCCTCCACCTCTGACCCTTCTTTCTACTTTCTTTCCTTCCTTCTTTCTTCTTCACAACACTTTGTGAATTACATGACATTACCTCAAGACATGTCTTTACCTCCTGTAATTTTGTTTTCTATTCTAGGGAAGGGTCTATAGGGTGTTCAGGGTCACACTACTAGATTGGACTTGTAGTGATTTACCTGTTTACAGCCTCCCAAGAGCTGGGATTGCAGGCATGTGCCACCACTCCCTGTCTGAATTGCAGTCTCAGTGCACCCCGGGGGCAGGACCAGTACAGCAGGCTGGGGGATGGAACCCCTGGCCCCTATACCTGCTTGCAGGCATTGTAATCTGCTGAGCTATTTGGCTAGCCCTTCCTCCTGTAATTTGTATAAGCTTTTTTTTTCTTACCATGAATCAAACTCAGTACCTCCCACTTGCAAGGAGGCACTTATCTCACTGAGCTATATTCTCAGCCCTGAATATACTTTATTTTCTCTAAATCTTCTACTCAGAGAATGCTCATAGTCTATATTATGAGACTAGAAGAATCTCAGTAATTCATTATCGCTTGTCCTTAGACTACACTGTGATCATAATTTCCTCTCCACTTTCTGTACACCACCTAAAGAACGTGTAACATATTTCAGACACTTTAAAAGGAAAACAGTGGCATTTAGAGTAAGCCTCCTAGGTTCAAGTTCTCCTGCTAACATAGTTTTAAGGTCTTGAACAAATCACTTCATCTTTATTACCTCTTTTTTAAATTTCTTCACAATGCTATAAATTTTAGGCCTTAGGTTTCGTTGTGGCCATAATTAACTGTAATTAATTTTAAATAATAACCCTATTCTGTAATTTTTGTATTGTTTTAATAAATAAACTTTTATAAACTAGTTAATTTTTTGCTATTTTAATAGTTATTACTTGTTCGTTTGTGTCTTTCTTGAGTTCTTTATTTTAGTTCTTTTGTGACTCTTTGAGCAGATATTTCAGTACTTCTGCAAGAGAAGAATTTGGATAAAGTAGTTTGAGAACTGACAGTCTCATAATTGCTTGGTATAGTACGCATGGAAAAATAAAGTTTTGGCACATATACGGTCTTGATTCTTAAACTCTGTGTATGCTCCTGCATTTATTTCTGGTGATTAGTAATGGTGCGTAGGAACTGCAGCCCACCGAGATTTCTTTCTTTTTTTTTTTTTTTTGTTTACTTTTTTCTGGATTTGTGTAGGATTCATCTTTTATTGATTCAATTTAAAGACTGTGCGAGGCCTTGCTCAAGCTTGCTTGGAACATGAAAAAGCATTTTCAATTTGTGCCCCTAGTTCTGCTTAAATCAAGAATATTTCTTATATTTCTACACCAATTTCTCTTGTTTGATCAGCTCTGATCCTGTCATAGGAAAACCTAGTATGTGGAGTTGGCTTCCCTGGAATATGAATATGTCTTAGTACCTTCTCTTATAGATATTTTATTTCTAAAATTTTGTTCCCTATATAAGAAATTATGTTTCTGGATGCTTCTGGCATTCATTTTGAAGTTTTTATTTGCTTTTTAAAAAAAATCCGGATAGTTATTCTTCTAAATTTGACATCTTCTTGCTCCAAAGAAAAGATAATATGTTGAATAAAAGTTAATAATGTTTTCAACTAGAGAAGTAAATAAATACTTGAAAGAAAGTTACCTGGCCTATCCTCAGATTATCAGTGTATTTTTATTTGTGAGTCACAGAAATATTTTAAAATGTCCTACATTAGCTTTGCTCTTAAAAATGTTTCTATATTCAAAGATCAGCAGTGTCCACAAGCTGGCTTATGAATACAGTCAAATCAGAAAGGAACAAGTTTTGAGTTTTTTTTTCGAAATTCTTATAGAATGGAGCCAGCCAGATAGCTCAGCAGATTAAAGCACAGTCTTAGGCAGACACAGGTAGTAGGATTTAATCCCAGTGTGGGTGCACTGAGACACAACTGAGACTAGGCATGGGGGCATGCACCTGTAAACTTTGTGCTTGGAAGGCTGAAAACAGGAGGATCATTATGAGGCCAATCTGTTTTTTTTTTTTTTTTTTTTTTTTTTTTTTTTTTTTTTTTTTTTTTTTTTTTTTTTTTTTTTTTTTTTTTTTTTTTTTTTTTTGTGGAACCAGTGATTGAACTCAGGCTCTTGCGCTTGCAAGGGAAGCACTTATGCCACTGAGTCATCTCCCTGGTCCCTGAGTCCAATCTGGATAATGAGGCCCAGTATACTCTGTACTAGATAATAAATAAATAAATAAATAAATAAGTAAATAAGTAAATAAATTCTTAGAGAAAGTTATGCTTCTAATGCCAGCCTCTGTTTAAGAGCAAATGAATTAAATAACTAAATACAAAATGTTGTACTTGCTTAGCTATCAAATACTCTGGGAATAAAACAGAAGAGAGAAGTGATGGGTATTTTTCATCCCATAGCATGGTTAATTACCATTGCAAAGGGCATTTCTCCATGGCGTGCTTGGCCATACTTTTACAATAGGGAAGTTCATCTCAGAAACAAACGTCAAAGATTCTTCAACATTAAATCTGTACAGCAATTTTGGGAGTATGGCCATCTTCACGATGTTGGTTCTTCCTATCCAGGAGCATGGAATATCTTTCCATTTTCTGAAGTCCTCTATAATCTCTTTTCTTAGGGTGTTGTAATTTTCCGTGAAAAGATCTTTGACTCCCTTGGTTAAGTGAATCCCAAGGTATTTCATTTTCCACGGTGCTATTGTAAAAGGTATTGTTTCTATTGTTTACCTTTCAGTGTGCTTGTTATTTGTGTAGAGGAATGCTATTGATTTTGAGTATTGATTTTGTATCCTGCTATGCTACTGAATTTCTGTATCAGTTCTAGTAGTTTCTTGGTGGAATTTCTGGGGTCTTCCAAGTATCATCTGCAAATAGTGATAATTTAACTTTTGTACCTATTCTTACTCCCTTTATTTCTCCCTCTTTTCTAATGGCTGTTGCTAAGGATTCCAAGACTATATTGAATAGGAGGGGTGATAAAGGACATACTTGTCTTGTACCTGATTTAAGACTAAAAGATTTCAGTTTTTCCCCATTTAGGATTATATGAGCTTTTGGGTTGTCATAGTTGGCTTTTATCAAGTTAAGATAGAGTCCATCTATTCCAATTTTCTGTAGGACCTTGAACATGAATGAGTGTTGGACTTTGTCAAAGGCTTTCTCTGCATCAATTGAGATGATCATGTGGTTTTTAGATTTCAGTCTATTAATATAGTGTATTACATTTATATATTTTCGATATAAGTCTTGCTCTTTCTAGGTATATCTAGCTCTTAACCATCCAGCAGAAAAGTATAAAAATGAAGTATACATCCCTGGGCCATAATATTAAGCTGAGCTGTAAATGGCTATGGTTGACAACTTCTTCGGATAACTCACTATTGTAGTGGACTGCTAGACTGTATTGGATTGTGTCATTGAGTTCAAACACCTAAGTTAGTTGAATGACAATGGAGTGCCCATCTCTGACAGGTGTAGACAAAGGAAGGGGTATAGAAAGAAGAATCATGATGTGTGTGTATGGACAGTACAGTGGGGATAGATAATGCTGTACTTCTACATAATCCTATGAGAGGCAAGATTTGCACTAATGGTGGTTGGACAGGATATTAT
>PVKA01031411.1:0-10835 GCA_004027165.1 Ctenomys sociabilis | reverse complement strand
ATTAATTATTGAATCTTTGATATAATTCAGGTATAAAAAACAAGATACACAAACAGCTACACTCTTTCTTTATTGATAAGAGTCATATGCTATAATAATGTCTGTAAGTATAATATCATGTATGCACCTTCTGTGATACCAAAACATTATGAAAACAGTTTGCAATGTATTAATTTATCAAATCCATCTTGTCAAGGTATCTTAAAATGGTCTCATTGATATTTGTATTTCAATAAAACAAAAATAAAAAAAAAAAAGATTCTTCAGCAATGCTGGTGATGTCTCCCCGTGTCTGTCCGCAAGGAGACAGAAATCAGTGTCAGTGTCGGCACATCTCTAACTTTGATGTTGTTTTCATTTTCAGCAGTAGTGTTGCTTTTCCAGTTCACAGTGGAGGTGAAGGGCCATTCTGCCTTCCGCTAGTCAATCTGCATTCCTCACTAGTGGCCAAGTGCAATCCCAGAAGTATTGGCCGTCTTCCTCCACTCTTTCTGTTCTACCACTTACTTATTTCCTGGCCCTGATAATAAGAAAAATTTCCATGATTTTGGTATGTATCAAAATGCTGTCCCTCATTCTATACGATATAGTTGTTTTGTAGCCATGTGTTTTATTGGTTATTTTAATAGTGATTGTGGGTACAGAGTTAGGCATCTGTTCCTAATTTCTACCTTCCAAGAAACCCTAAATTCATTTCCCAAGGGTACCTAATGAATTCCTCAGGGAGATGAGGATCTCAAAAGAGAGCTGTGAAGAGCAGTTATATTTCACGATATGTATTTAGATAAAATGTAACTATCATCAGAAAATTTAAATTTGCCTTTGAATTGTGACCAACTGTCTCAGCATAGCACTGTATCTTAAATAATTCAATCCCTGTAATAATATCACTAATATTTATTGTTCTCAAACCAGTTATCCACTGGTTCACCATTTGCAATGTGACTTGGATCAAACAATTGATCTATAGCTGGATTGGCAGAAGCTCAAAAATCTAAACTTAGAGAAGGTGTTGTCTTACTGTTAATTAACTATAGTAAAGGTTGCTGGACATCAGCAAGGGAATCTAGAATGGCAAAATTGAGTTACTCTCCCTTCTACAATATAATAAAAAAAATCCATTTAGTTTTCCAGTGGGATGAGGAAGTTTCCAGAAATTCTCTAGGGAATAGTCTCTAGACAGATTACTCCAGAGCCTGTATCAAAAACTAGCAGGGGAAAGAATAGATAGTAACTACAGGCCATGGCTTATCAGGGAAGATGTTTATTTGTTGCAATCCAACTCACACAAGTAAAACTGGCATGTTCACACATAACAGCTTATTTTTGTGAGAAGAACCCATAGTCATAAATGTTCTAGGGAGTCACTTTCAGTTTCTATGACGTTATTGAGAGTATCAGTTTGGGGGGCCTATTCTTAACTTCCTCTGCCTGATTTGGACCATGTTATTCCTTTCTATTTAATATCTTACGGAATTTATTTATGTATGCATGTATGTATGTATTTATTTTTATTTTTCTATTTTATTGAAGATCAAATAGCAATGAGACAGTTTCAAATCAAATTAGTAGGACAGATTCGATAATTAATACATTGCATATTGTTTTCTTAGTGTTTTTTTTGTTGTATAAGGTACACACATGATATTCTGTTTACAAACACTATTACAGCAGATGCCTCTAATCAATGAATTAAGAGAATGTAGCAGTATTTTTATCTTTTTTAAAGCTGAATTATAGTACAGCTTCAATAATTAATACTTTCCACATTGTTATCTTCCTAGTGGTTATCCATAGTACCAGAAGCTTACAGGATATCCTGTCCAAACACTATTAGTGCAACTCTTTCTTCTCATAGAATTATGTAGAAGTATTGCATATTTATCCTAACTGTACAGTTTATACAAGCACAGAATGATTCTTCCTTTGTATCCCTCTTTTTTAAATTTAGTCCTGTCAAAGATGGGTATTCTATTGTCATTCAATTACTGTAGGTGCTTGAATTCAGTGACACAATACAAAACAGTCCAGCAGTCCACATCTGAAGAAGTTGTTGACTAGAGCCATTTACAGCTCAGCTTATTATTATGTCCTTATTTTATATACTTCATTTTTATACTTTTCTGCTGGATGGTTAAGACTGAGATAAAGCAAGACCTATATAACAAAAAATGTGACTTTTATATCTGATGAGGTCAGTCAAGTCCCCTCAGGGTTTATCTTCTAATCCTGTACCTTACTCTGTAGATCCTTTGTCAGTGTCAGCCATGTGGATGAGTCACAGCCATTGCTTGACCAGTTTGCTCTCTATGAAAGCCTGAGACAAAGTTTTCTCTCCATGTGACTCTCCTTAGGCACACTATGGATCATTGATCACGTTCCTCTGTGGCTCCATAATCTCCTTAATCAGAAAATTTGGGGCACAACTGAGTTTCATGATGTTACAGTACAGGTTCTCCTATGTCCTGAGTCTTCACTGGCCTTGAAAGGCTAGGGCCAAAATGTTGAAAGATCTTGTAGCCCTTCCATTTCTCCAATTTTTGATCTTCAAACTTAGGTTGTTAACCATCCAGAAGAGAATGTGATTAGTACCCTGCAATATATGTAGTTCAGTTTACCCTAACTATCTGTCTAAATTCTTTTCTGTTGTTATACCTTTCTATTTGTATTTCTTCTTTTTATTTCTTATACTAGGGAGACTATACAATATTTGCACATGTGTGTCTGGCTTATTTCACTTATGATTATATGTTCAAGTGGCATCCACTTCAGTATAAATGCTTCAAGTTTATCATTCTTTATAGCTGAGTAATACTACATTGTATAAAAATACCACATCAATTTCAACCATTCCTCATGTGACAGACATCTTGGTTGCTTCCAAGATTTGGCTATCACAATTTGTGCTGCTATAAACATGGGTACACATATATCACTATGATATAGTGTTTTCAGTTCCTCCAGGAAAATTCCCAGTAGGGGTATAGCTGGCTTGAATGGGATTTCCTACTTTTGTGAAAACTCTCCACACTGATCTCCACAATTATTTACCAAAGCAAGACAGGGCCTTGCTTTGCAGTTCAGGCTGATCTCAAGCTCATTGTGTAGCTCAGGCCAGTTGCAAACTATCAAGGATCCTCCTTCCCCTGCCTCCTAAGTGCTAGGATTACAGGTGTGTACCACCATGCCTGGAGTGAACATGTTATTCCTAATTTGAATGATAGCATTTCTCAGGTGGAGCAAAATATCTTTGCCTACTGCAATTGCTCACCAAGGTCCTGAGGGTTACAACTTGATCAAATGCTTTGTACCTAGCCTCAGCCTCCCAGAAGATAGGTCCGGGCACTAGGGATCACTGTTCAAAGGAATAAGGAATTACATCTTGATGAAATGTCACCCATGGGAACTAGTTTAGAAAGGAAAGGAGAGAGGGGAGTAAGGCAGGAAATGCCAGAGATAGTAGCAGTCTTCTTGGAACTCTAAAATTCGGCAATGTCCAAATCTCTCAATATCTAATTAAATCAGAATCCCAGGAGGGCGGTTTCTGAGAATCAATTTTTAAATGCTCATAGTGTGAAAATTACAGCCAGAATTCATGACGGCTAAAGGGAAGATGATGATTTTGGTCAATATCAATTTGACAAAAGTGAGAAAACTGAGAGTGTGAGAGAAAGACATCGCCAAAACTCCGAGCCCAAGTAGAATAAGAATGACAGATTTTGGAGTTAAGGTTTTGTGTGTGTGTGTGTGTGTGTGTGTGTGTGTGTGTGTGTGTGTGTGTGTGTGTGTGTGGCTAAAGTAGAGAGAAGAGACCCAAATTCACTTTTCTGTCTGCTCCCATTTAGATCTAGAAGGTCCGCTGCACTCTCACGAGCCGAGAGTTGGGTTTTGTGGAAGGTGATTGGGTCCCAAGGCCGCCATTCTTACCCTGGACTCAACTGAGTCAGCAGCTGAACGTGCTTCTGGGAAGTAGATGCGGCTCCTTGTGTGGTTCTTCCCACACTCCCTGCCTCTGCCAAGCTGTGGGCAATTTTCCCAGCAGTTTCAGCTAACATCCTGTTTCTCCCTCAGAGGAATGAGGGCCTGCAAGGACCTCTGAAATTGAAAGCAAAAACTAACCTCTTCACCTTTAAGTCGCTCAGGTTGGGTGTTTATTCCCAGCACTGAAAAAACGTGACCTAGACACTGATTCCATTCAGGTTCCAGACAATGCCAAGTTAAATTTTTCAAAAACCCTTCAAAACAGGAGATACAGATTATTTTTCCTAATTAATAAACTTGCAATTATGGTAAAAATACCTAAGATAATCAGCTTACAAAGATGAACAGTGTCTTTTTGTCTGAGTTTTAGGGGTTCCGGTGCATGGCTGGTTGGTTCTGTTTCTCTCATGAAGGTGGCATCTCATGGTGGAAGTACATGGCAGAACAAACTTCTCACTGTGTAAGACAGAAATAAAAATGAGAAAGAGGGGACCCAGGGTATCAGAACCTGTTTTATGAGTATACCTCCAGTGGTGAAAATCCTCCTACCTCTTAAAATTCTACCACCTTTCTGTGTTACTTTTCTCATTGCTCAAGCTAAGAGAGGAAAGGTTTATTTCAGCTCACAGTTTGTAGAAGTTTCAGTCTATAGTCTGCTGGCTCCAAGGAGGGTAGCAGGATAAAGGGGCATCACAGAAGAGAATCAGTCCATGGCAAAGCTCGGCTGGCAAAAGACAGCAAGCAACAAGCAGCAGCAGAAACCTACTTCCTTCCTGCACTTACATAATTTTCCCAGGCTGTCTGCACTTTGGGTGGTGTCACCCACACCCAGGGTGAGCCGTCTTAATCTCAGCATCATACCCTTAACCTTACATTATATCCTTCTTAAGCCTCTATCTAATGTTTTCCATCCCTTTATCATGTCAACTTTTCTGGCCCCCAATGCATTCTGCACCAGACCACAGGATCTTTGAATTTTTAACAGTGGACTCACTCAGAGAGGAACAATGTCCATACTGAAAACACTTTTATAGAGAGGCAGAGAGGCATATTTTAAATTTGTTTGAAGAAAATTTGCAAATTGATATTGCCAAATATCCCTAATTTCTACTCCGTTGATGAGATACTACTCCTATTATCTCATTAAGACTGCAATCTCAAAATATCTCTCATAGACAGCCCTTCTCATAAAAGCAGAAATATTATGGGCTATTACTATTCAAGAACTCTGGGATTAGCAGCGATTGCTGAGATCCACACTTGTCAAGGACAATAAGCAAGGGGGTGCTGAGAACCACATTGCACCCCACTGCTGAGAAGTGGGGTCAAACTCAGCCCTGGGTAGGAGGGATGCTCAGGGAAAGTGTGGTCTCCATCCGGCTTTTCCCAGATAAATACTGCTCACGTCTGTCTCTGCCACTCACTTACAGTTTATCTATTTATTTTTCCCTTTACAATTTAGAAAAGCAAGTTTTCACTCAGCATACGTTCTTCCACATTCACGTTGTTTGTGATTGGCAGATAGGCATGTCCTGGGAATTTCAAGCGTGACGCCCATTCATATTGCCATCTCGTGGTATGGAGCCATGGCACGTAAAGTAAGGATACCTCATTAGGCTCATTTCCACACCAGGTCCGATGCCCGCCTCCTTTCCAATTTAGCACCCCCAGGCACATGTTGTGAAAGTTACAGGGATCAGAGGACATTAGAAGGAGAGCTAGACTTCCCTCTCTGCCATCAGTTCAGGACATTTTCCTCAGTTTGCTCCGAGACAAACCAAGGCCATAGTTGAAAGTTTGTTAAGTGTGATGAGACAACAGCAGGGACAAGAGGTCAACCTAAGGGCAACTTGGAATCCTGGGGCAGCTACCTTCCTGGAAGGAGTAAGGATGATTTATCTACTCACCCCTTCATGACATGGGCCCAAAGTGTGCTGGGCAACATTGTCCCATAGCTGTCATTTCATCCCTCACTGGGAAGACTATTCAGTACTTTTTTTTCAACACTGCTTTTCTGAGGCGGGAGCTGGGGAGATAGCTCAGTGGAATAAGTGCTTGCCTGGCAAGTTCAAGGTCCTGAGTTCAATCCCTGGTAGCACACACATGAAAAAGACTGCTTCTTATCTAGGACAATGAGCATCTTGTTTCTAAACTACTTGGAGAATGCAGCTTCCAATATAGGGCCCATTCTGGTAGCAGATCTTGCAAAAACTCTGAACTGTTATCTAAAGAAGATGATAGAAATAATACCATTCCCATTTTTACGTGGATTCCCACTATCTGTCTAGATAAGAACTTGCTACCTCTCTCTTTGCCTTTTAGGAAGATTAATTTGAATGATTATTCCAAGAAAACACATCTTTAAAACTGGTTTGAAAATGTAATCCCACACTCTATAAGCTCTGAGCCTTAGGCAGCTTTGAGAGAAATCAGCTTTGATTCTTTTCCTCCATTGCTACACCTGTATCTATTTCTTAGAGATCAGTGCTTTCTTTTTTGATGCACTCTCTCCCCTCTATACCTTCACTCCAGGGATATTTTAGAAGGTTTTGAACTTATCTCTTATTTTAATCTTCTAATAAAAATGAGATGGTCCTTTATGTTTCAGAAGACAGGTTTCTAAAGCAGGTTCAGAAAGCCAGGGATTTGAGACTTATTGAAAGGTGGTAGATTTATGTAGCTTCGTTTTACTGACAGCATTGGTCTTTACTGCCTGGGCCTGTTTCTTTCTCAGGAGGCATCTACAGCTCAGATTGTGCCTTCATTCCTGATGCTGTTCAGTGTGGCTTCTTTTGGTGCTGTCTCCTGCCACGCTCAGGAGTGAACAGGGAGTGACTTATGAGTCTTCCCAAAAAGTAATTTCTTGATGTGCAGTGTGTGTGAGAGATGCATGTGCACTTCATGCCTGTGATCTTCCGGGCTGTCCATGTCCCGAGGCTGTCTGTGTTTCCCAGATGTATGGATAATAAATCCCAAGCTACCTAGCAAGCTTGTCTGAGGCAATAGCAAAAAGTGGCAATGTTGCTCCTTTTGATTGACCAGACGTAATATAATATATCCTCGTTTATTAAATTCATTTTTATTATTTATTTTTATGCATTTAGGACTGGGTATACAAGGCATACAGGATCTCACTATGTAGATCAGACTCGTAGTGATCTGCCTGTGTTCAGCCTTCCAAGAGCTAGGATTACAGGCCCACACCAGTTTGTATCTCATCTCAGCGTTCCCTGGGGGTGGGCCTGGCATGACAGGCCAGGGGATTGAATCCCTGGCTCCTGCATCTGCCTAAGTATTTGCTTTAATTCACTGAGCTATATGGCCAGCCCTGTATTCTCTTGATGAAGTTGTGTTTCTAGAGAATGGTCAGCACTGTGCTAAGGCAGCAGAATAAGTCCATACCTAACCCACTTTCTAAGGCCACTCCTCACACTCCTCACTGTCTAGAACCTCTCTAGTCCAGGCCTGATCACTCTGGGTGGGGCAATATATCAAATAACTAGGACAGCACTTGTGCCCCCAGCTGTGAAAATTATTCCAATTTGCCAGTACGTCAGGACCAGGAGTAGCCTACCCAGAAGCAGCCTGCTTACCATGCAGGAGCTGCTCCCTTCAGCTTCCATGTGGCCATCCTGTACCTGGAAACGACTTTCTAATGAGCTCTGCCTAGCAGGCTTGCTCAAGTAACAAAGTGTTCTGCTTTGTATCTATCCAAGTGCAATTATGCTGTCCCTTACCATGAAAAGAATCTCCTAAAGCAGCAGGACACTTTTTAAAAATGAATTCACAGTCAAGAACTGGAAACATGGTATTGCCTGGATTAAATAATAAGGGAATGAATGTACTATCTCAAAAGCACAAGGAATCAAAAAACGTCATCTTCAAGTACACACTGTTCAAGGATTGAGCTACTTTTTTCGTGATTTTTAAGATTCTAACCTGTTTCACTATTGCTTTTACCTTGAGGCTATAAGAAGGATAACTGTCATTATTTCAGACATCTGATCAGACATATACTGGCCCAAAGTAAGAAACAAACATGCAACTGCAAAACTCTTCTTGTTGTCTTACTTTAACAGGAAAGAAAATCTCTGAGAAATTGATTATTTCTCTAGTTTCAGGAGATTTGCTCAGAAAAAATGATCAGATAGGATTAAATTGAAAGTTACACACTTAATCCCACACCAAGAAGTCAAAAGGATACCATCACCAGACTTCACAGAGGAAGAATCTGTTTGTTTGTTTTGTTGCTACTGGGGACTGAATTCAGGAACTTGTGCTTTCCAGGAAATTCAGCTATCTCCCTGGTCCAAGAAAATGTTACTGAGTCTATCTATCTATCTATCTATCTATCTATCTATCTATCTATCTATCTATCTATCTATCTATCTATCTGTCTATCTATTGCTGTACTGTGGATTCAACTCAGGACTGAGCAAGAATTTGAATGAACAAAGTCTGAGAATCTCATACCAGCAAGGGAAACATGGTAAATAAAATTGTTCATCTGTTTTTCTATTTTGTCTTCATCTTTTCTATCCTTTTTTTATTTTATTGAAGAACAAATAGCAATGAGACAGTCTCAAGACAAATTAACAGGACAGATTCGATAAATTAATACATTGAAAACTGTTTTCATAATGTTTTGGTATCGCACAGGGTGCATACACGATATTAGATTTACAGGCATTATTATAGCAGATGGGTCTAATCAGTGAATTAAGAGAGTGTAGCTGTTTACTTATTTTTTTATACCTGAATTATAGCACAGATTCATTAATTAATACTTTCTACCTTGTTATCTTCCTAGTGGTTATCCATCGTACTAGAAGCTGACATAATATCTTGTCCAACCACTATTAGTGCATTTTCTATCCTTTAAAAGAAAAACATATAGCAATGGATGTTGAAGGGAGATAGCTCAGTCAAATAAGTGCTTACCTGGCAAGTGCAAGGGCCTGATTTCAATTCACAGTTCTGAAAGAAAGAAAGAAGAAGAAGAAGAAGAAGAAGAAGAAGAAGAAGAAGAAGAAGAAGAAGAAGAAGAAGAAGAAGAAGAAGAAGAGGAAGAGGAAGAGGAAGAGGAAGAGGAAGAGGAAGAGGAAGAGGAAGAGGAAGAGGAAGAGGAAGAGGAAGAAGAAGAAAAGAAAAAGAAAGATAGAGAAAGAAAGAAAGAAAAAGAAAGGGATGTTGAGTAAAAATCTCAGAGTGTCTGCTGACCATGTATTTATTCTTGAAATTTACTTTTGTAAGCTTTGATTACCAGATTTATATCCTTAGCCATGTTACTCAGACTCTGAATTTCCTTAGTCATAATGGAGTTTTAGGAAGTATTTTCCACATAAATTCCTTTCCCTTAAAATATAGGTAAATCATACCATGAAGGATGGCAAGGGTTTCTTTATGTTCAGATAAAAAAATTTGTTCAGAAGGAAGGAGTCTGTCTGCATTAGAGTACAACTAGTTTTGAAAAAAAGGGAGACTTACTATCTCACTGAGGAGTGATTGAAGTTAGGTGCTTCCGTGTGTCCACGATTGGCAAATGAAGGAGAAATAAGCAGTAACTTAAGTGTGCTGAACATTTAAGCTTGAGAATAAACCAGGACACTTAAATATCATCTATACTACTCTTCTTCTTCCTAGCAAGATAAAATATCCCACCATCTATAAAGAAAGGTGAAAGGAAACAGGAAGCTTTTGCAGGGAAGTCTCCATGATTGGCTGTCCCAAAACATAAGAGCAGTGGCAACTCATGAATGAGAACTGCAGAACAGTAGATGAGTAGACATCGTGCTTCAAGAAGAACGATTGGTGGGGAGGAGACCAACTTGAATCCCAGCTTCCGTGTTTTATCCATTTTTATGCTAAGTAAGTCGTGTGCATGTTTGAACCCTATCCAACTTTGCCAAATGATAGTGAATGTGCCTGCCTTTGCAATCTCACAAGGGGACCTCAAAAACTGAAAAAAAAACAAAAAACAAAACAAAAAAACAAAAAAAAAAAACAAAGTAAAAGCATAATGAAAGCCTCTTGTTCCCATAGATGTGCAAAACAAGATGCAAAATACAGTCCACTGTGCTGAATATAAGTAATGCAAGCAACTACTCACAAAAAATTACCTAACAAATCACCTTTAAAAGCAACACACATAGGGGCCGGCAAGATAGCTCATTAGTCTAAAGCAACTGTGTAGGCAAGCTTAGGCAGATGCAGGGGACTGCCATTTGATCTGCAGCACCGCCTACTGCCCCAGCCCTACCCTCAGAGTGGGCTGAGTTGCCCACACCCCCCGCAAAAAAAGCAACACATAAAGATGGAACATGGTCATTAAAAATAAAAAGGTAAGACAAAGTGTGTTTAGTGGTGAATTAAAGAATTGTATGTCCACATGTGTAAATATCATATAGCCTCCCTAATGTAAGTACTCAAAAGAAGAAAGACAAACAGAAGTGTATAACACAATTAAAAGGAAAGTGAGAACTTGAGGACTGGACAATGAGGAGAGGGCAAGGAAAAAAGCTGGGAAAATGACAGGGGCAAAGTCATACATTTATACATACAAAATGGGTAAGGCAGTGATCCTGAGAAACATTAGCAGGTTTTTGAAACTACTAGTTAATTGGTAGAATTCTCACTCTGATTAACTATATGTGCTGATATCTATGAACTAAACAACTGCTCTGAAGATAGCAATGTGTAATAGTAGGGTCATGCTTGTAATGCCTGTCGTTCTGGTCTTCTAAATACGTACTGCTTGTCATGACATACCTATTATTGCCGTATGGTCTCTCAAGTAAATGTTTGTTTTGTGTTTTTCTTTTTTTTTTTTTTTTTTTTTTTTTTTTTTTTTTTTT
>PVKA01031410.1:0-26369 GCA_004027165.1 Ctenomys sociabilis | reverse complement strand
TTTTTTTTTTTTTTTTTTTTTTTTTTTTTTTTTTTTTTTTTTTTTTTTTTTTGTGGCAGAACCAGGGATTGAACTCAGGCCCTTGCACTTGCCAGGGAAGCGCTTATTCCACTGAGCCTTCTCCCTGGCCCCTCTTAGTGTTTTAATGGATAAACAAAACTGAGTTACATAAATTGAAAGAATCCCTTTACATAATGGAAAAGTTTCTGATCTATTAAGTGGAAAAATTGGAACATAGGAGACAAAGGCAATGTACTCTCAATTATAATGAAGAAAAATTTATATATTTTGTGGGTTTTATTTCATGATGGGGTCATAGGTGCAATTTATTTTCTTCAACTTTTAGAAGTACTACAACTAACAATATACCTTATTATTATTATTATTTTCTGTATTTAGGACAGGGTCTACAGAGTCGCACTATGTTGACCAGACTAGTGATTCTCCTGTGTTCAGCCTCCTATTGCTAATAGGGGGCGGAGCTGGCCCTCTGGGGATGGAACTCTGGGCACTGCACTCTGCTTAAACAGGTGCTTTAGTCCACTAAGCCAATAAATAGGCCATCCCTATTTATTGTTTTTATTTTTAAAAATTTTATGTATTTGTTATAGGGTGTCACTATGAAGGTCAGACTTGTAGTGATCCTCCTGTTTTTCAGTCTCCCCAGCACTGGGATTACAGGCGTGCATCACCGTGCCCAGACTTGGTGGTTGGCTTGGTGTGTCTGGGGGTGGGGCTGGCTGGAGATTGAACCCCAGTCCCTGAACTTGTCTAACCAGGCATTTGCTCTACTGAGCTATCTCTCCAGTCCCTCAATACATTCTTTTAAAAGTGGAAATTGTTTTGTATTTTCTAAAATTTCTGCAATGACAATTCATTTTTGTTTTGTATAGATGAAAAGATAAAATGTTTTTTAAATGCAAAATTATAGACATCTCAAAACCCCAACTTTTCAAGACTTTTATCCCATCAAGTTTCCAACTTTTATTAGGGATGTGCCTAATAAAAATGTGAATCTCCATTTTAAATTCTATGAATATCTTAGTGATATGTTTCCCTAAAAGGAAAATAGCTTCATATGTCATACAGACTTTTCTATCTACTTTCCACTCAGCTTGAAAAGTTCTTAGAAAACCTTTCTTCTTTTTCCTTTTAACCTGAAGACATTCTATTTTCTAAGCATCTATTTTCATAATTCAGTCTGATGCTGTTAAATTAATACATATTTTCTTCCCAAATTTTTCTTCCAGGGACCTTGGTGGACACCAAGCCTAATCTATTCTGCGCTTCCTTTACTCACTTTTTACTCCATTTCTTTAAATTACCTATTTTAATTTGTCTTTCATAATAATCCATTTGAAATCATTTCTCTTCTTTTTCTAACCAGAGGACATTTTCTTGATTTCAGTAAAATTGCTGCAATTTCATACAATCTTCAGTAACTCTCTGACTAGAACAGCCATATAGCTAAACTTCAGCCTCAGCTTAAAGCTGCCATAAAGCTTTGTCTCTTCCAGTTAAATAACCAGACTGGAGCACACCTGATGGGCTTCTTCAGATCCTCGGAATGACTGAGTGGTGTTACTGCACAGCTCACAGCCACTCACTCAGTGGCTCAGAGATTGGAAAAAAAAGGTGAATCGGCACTGACGGCCAATTTGGTCACAAGGCACAGAATGAGTCTGTAGCTTTGAAATCATCCACATCATTACTCAATACCCCACTTGTCTCACTGGTTGTTTGAAAAATAGAAGCTCCTTTTCCTGCCTTTCTATCCAGGCAACCTGGCAGTCTTGACTGGCATCTTCCCTTTTTCTATGACCTCTTTTCTTAGGTGTTTCTCCCCTTTTGTGTTGTCCGCAAACTCTGGCTGTCTCCTAGGAGGCTGATTCTGAAGGAGGCAGCCTCGCTCTGTTTATTTTTCCATTCCTCATGTTACCTGGATTTGTAAAGAAAAATGGTGATATAGTCGCCACATTGCTGCTATTCTGACCAGTTTCCCTTTACCTTTCAGTGTATCCATCCCAGCTCCTGGGTTCATGACTGACTGTCCGTAACTCCCTCCTTCTGACAATGACCCTACATCACACGAACAACGGAGTGTTACGTGGGAAGCTGCAATAACTACAAATTCTCAGGCCCCACACTGTACATTCTCAGTCAGAAACTTGGGACCAGAGGTCAGCTGTCTGTGTTTCTGATGTACAAAAATTGGCAACTATGTCCAACTATGAATGGAAGTCTAGCCTAGAAATTTCTTGAATGATGCATCTTCCTTTCAGGGACAGACTGAAATCAATGGGGCTGGCTGATTTGGGGTAGAAAAAGGCTTCTGGCCGCTTTTCTTGATAGGAGTGATTTTGTGATGCTACTCAGGCTTTAGAGGTTTGTGTGGGCAGAAATAGAGGCTGCAGTTGAACTAAAGCTGTACCTTGACCACACTCCTCCCTTGACTTGTGCTGTCTTAGACATGGTATAGGTTGAATTGAGTTTCCCAATAAAGCTGTGTTGAAATTCCCTAGCCTGATGTGACTGATGTTTTTTTGCTGACAAGGGAAAGATGGCGGTAGCCCAGAGTCATGCATCTATAGCCATTTTTCCCTCAGTATCCGCAGAAGGAACTGGTTGTGGACATTTGGGTTTCAGACTTTTGGCTTCCAAAACTGTGAGAAAGTTCTCTTGTTTCAAGCTATCTTGGCTTATGGTGCTTTGCTATAGTATGTATGGGAAATTAGCTGTTCACGCTCCCTCGACACCCTTGCACAAGAACCTCTGCACCAAAGAGGTGGAAATGTAGTGAAACTCACTAATTTGAACAACTAATATGAGAAAATATTCATAACATAAAGGACCCCAGCTTCAGACTCTGGTTCTAGGAAACCAGACCCAAGGCAATGGAAATTTTTTCTTAATTTTTCCATCTACATGGCCACATTCTTGTAAAAACACACCAGTATTTTGAATCTCATGCTTTTCTCTGAACTGGTTGTTACTGTAATGTTGTTAGGTTAGCTGAATCCAGTGTCACATCCTCTGGGTACCACTTGATCATTTCTCCACTCCAACTGCCTTTCCATCCACACAGTGCTGACCCCTGATAGCACTGCAAATGTCCAGTTGCAAGTCACTGACAGAGAAGCCCCACCTTGAGGTATTAAAAGTCCCATCAATATTTACATCTTTTTTCAGTTCAAAGCTTCTCTTTCTTCCACCGGGGAGCTGCTCCAAGATTCTTCAGAACAGAAGTACAGAAGGTTGTGCAGTCTTTTCTTGTCTTCTGTCTCCTTCTACATTCTTTGTTGCCCATGAGGCACTCAGAGAAGCAGGAGAAAGGACCAGAGAGCACTTAGCATCAGCGTTCTTGGCATCTTGTATGTTTAATAACATCCTTGGCTTTCAGGTGTCAGTACTAGGGTTCCACCCCACCTCCCAGTGTGATAACCAAAACTGTCACCAGTATTTCATATGTCACTGGGGGTGAAGAATTCTTACTCAGCTGGTGCTGATACCTGCTGTCCATCAAT
The DNA here is from genome assembly GCA_004027165.1 of Ctenomys sociabilis. Taxonomy (NCBI): domain Eukaryota; kingdom Metazoa; phylum Chordata; class Mammalia; order Rodentia; family Ctenomyidae; genus Ctenomys; species Ctenomys sociabilis. The sequence goes on along the minus strand of PVKA01031410.1, from coordinate 22,845 downwards.
TTTTGCTCAAGGATGTCTTATTGCTGGGTTTTTTCTCTGGGCGGAGCTTCTGTGGGTTCTTCAGAGACAGTGCCACCACTCAGCAGGTCTCTTGCTGCACATCCCTTTCTTAACTAGAAATGCCCCTCTCTGGCTAACGTCTTGTACTCTTACCCCAATGGACTCCTCCACATCTGCTCACTGAGCTTTGCCTTCCCTTGTAGGCAGTTCTCATAGGCAAAGTCTTTGGAGTGATTCTCATCCCAGTTACTTCTGCAGAGCAACTGAACCCAGAATATACACATAGCCTAGTGCGTTGCTTAGGGGTCAGGGAGATGGCTCGGTAGAATAAGTACTTGCCTGGCTAGTGCGTTGCTTCTCACCATGTCTTTGCAGATAATAGTTTTGGACAATTGTGTGCTTTTAGACTTCTCCAGGGAAGCATCAGGCACCAGCCTATGTGTTCTCCAGCTCTAAAGGGAAGCGTGAATAGTTTCCACACTTCACTTAGGTCTTGTTTCATTTCCTTTTGCTCTGTGTGGAACAAATTACCTTAAGCTTAGCAGTTTAAAACATAAATTGATCATCTTTCTTTTTGAGGGGCTAGGAGCCCTGATAGAAGAGATAGCAGAATTCTCTGCTAAGGATCTTACTGGGTTGAAATTAAAGTGTCAGCTGGGGCTGGGCTGCTTATCTGGGATTTAGGGTCCTCTTTTAAGCTTATCCCTTGGCAAATTTCATTTCCTTGCAGATGCATGCCTGAGGTCCCCGTTTTCTTGCTAGTTGTCAAATAGAAACCACTGTCAGCTTCTCATGGCTATACACAGTTTCTTACCACATGATCCCCACAGGCAGTTCAGTATATAGCTGTTTTCTTCCAGAGCATCAAGAATATATCTCAGATCATTAGAGTCTCTTTTAAGAGCTTAACTGGCTAGGTTAGATCCACTTGTGATAATCTTCTTTTTGAGAGACTCAATTGTGCTTAACTAATCAGGCATTTTAATTATCTCTCAAAAAAATCCCTCTTCACATAATGCAAATAATCACAGAAGCAATATTCCATCATAGATACAGGTCTCACCAGATTTAAGGGAAGGAGTTTATATATTGGTCTGGGTCATTGTGTTGGTCATCTTCAAATTCCGCCACTCACAGGACTCGTGAAGCTCTAGGGTCAAGAGAGTGCTCTCATATGGCTTGTCATGTTTTGTGTCTGGATGTCCCCCTAAAGCCACAGGGCAGCAGGCTTTTTGGAGGCAGCTGAATCTAGAGTTTGTGACTGATTCACATTCTAATGCTGCACTACGGGGAGTACCTGCATACAATGTAAGGGACAGGAGAAGGCTTGTACTCCCCTCCTTGTTGTTTTTGCTGTCTTATGCTGCCATGAGCAGTTGCCCCTCTTCCATGTCACCATGCCTTAGAGCAAGCTGAGTATGGAGGAGAGCCTCTACAAAGTGTGAGCTAAATAAGCCTTTCCCCCTTTAACTTTGGGTGTTGGGCATTTTGCCTCCGCAATGAGAAGTAAGACGTGCTTGAGGGTAGTAACTATCAACCCCATTTTTCCTCTGGCAAAATAAAGAGAAATGCCAAGATTTTTTTCCCATAATAACAACCTTCCTAAATGAACTTTCTCTGGGAAAGTGCCTCATCTTTTCTTTTATGCTTTAGACAGTAGGATAAGGTCTTCCAGACTGGTTTTAACCCAATTTTTGATAAATACTGGACTTAAATCTGACAACAGCATTCTTTTGAATCTGCAAAGATTAATAATCTATTATCCATAGATTAAGATCACAGTTGAAACTCTGAGAATGTAGGAAATACCAGTGAACTTCCTGTTAATCTCTCAGTTACTCTGTGAATGATGTAGTGAAGATCTACAACACTGGATCAAAGTTTCTCCCTCCTCTCCATTTAGGTGCCAGTGGAGAAAGTCACCCAAGTGGATGAAGTTTCCATTACAACTTCACAGCTGATAACCTCAGGTAAACCTGTAGAGTACCTGACCACTCACCCATTCACTGTAACAATGGATTCAGACCTCCACTCTCTCATCTCTGACTTCTTCCTAGCATAATGTTTCTCAGATACCTAGTGCATCCTGGGGTATACAACATTATTCTGGGGACCTGTCCCTTTCCTTAAAGATTTCACAGTTGGCTTACTGAGCCATAAACATATAATTATACCCAATGAAAGGGCCTTGACATAAATGTATGCATAGGACATTATTAGAACACAAAGGCAGAGACTTAAACTGCTTTCATAAGTGAATAGCATTGGGTTCAATTATATATGTTTTTGCTCTATAACTTCAGGTTAGCATGACTATATGCATCCCAGTGCCACTGTAAATCTTGTGGTAGAGTTGGGGTGATTCTTCCAATGGAAAGATTTTAATGATTTTCAAGTTGTGGATGGCTCTATGCTCTCATGTGAGGTTTACAACTCTTTCTGTATTTAGAAAGCCTCATGACAGAGAGTATATATAGGCTACCTCTCGTATAGATAATGTCAAATAGTCTTCTACATAGACTTTGCCTAATTTCAGGTATAAACTAATCGCCTTTCTTCCTCCCTCCATGCACACATCGCCTGTCTCTATCCCTGGAATTCCATGTTGATCCCACTAAAAGACTCAACTTTGGATTGATCTCCATCTAAGGGTTACCTGGAAGTGTACAGGAGTTAATGCTCTAGGAGGCAGACTTCTGACTATCAGACAGTGGGAATCAGTGAATATATTCTGCTCATTTCTCCCAAGAAGAGATGCAGCTGATATGAATTCTTGGGGGCAATGTCTTACAGACTGGGTGATCTGTGGCAGTCGTGGCAGCAGTAGTTATTTTCATAATTCAACCTTGAATTGGTTCTTATTTTGCTCCCTTTTCCCCTCACTCCTGCTCCCTGGGTTGCATGTCCTAATAAAAACAGCAAGCATCATGTAACCTTTTGCTTAGGCTCCTCTTTCTGAGAAAGTCTGGCAAAGATGATATGCATAATTAATTAAAATATAGTTAAATGAGTGGGCTCTGAGGTCATAGAAACAAAGCTTCAATTTTATTAAGATAGTTGTTCAATCTCTTCAGGCCTCAGTTTCATGACCTATAAGAAATGCGATACAGTAATACCTACTTCAGGGTGGTATTTGAGTATTGAAATTTATATACTACCTGACATATTATATGCTCATGTGTCACCTATAATTATTGCTGAACTAGAGTAAATATTTCTCAATGGTAAGATAATAATAGTGATACTTTACTTCAAGAACTACTTAGGATAAGGGTTAGGGTTAGCTCTGTCTTCACTAGTACTGTGAGCTAGATAGATTGACCTTGGCCCTAGATTGATTGATTGATTGATTGACTGATTGATTGACTAATTGAACTCATGACCTCATACTTGCCAGACAGGTGCTGGGCTGCTGAGTATATCTTCACTGCTGGCCCTGGATTTAGCAACTGCTTCTAGAAACCTCGTTTTACAGAGTGTAGACAGTGCAGTGCGAAAGAAGTCAAGTTAAGGGTATGAGGCCGCACATATAGCAGGTGGTAGCTACAGGGGAAGAGGACGGGTAGGACTACCTTCGGGTTGGCCCTGGACCCTACTTCATGTTCTCTATTGCTCAATATTCCTGGGGACATGTGCCCTCTTGGAAGCTGGTTCATGTTATCTCCAAATAATGCCCAACATACTGGGTGGGTGACAAAATAAGAGCTGATAACAGAGCAACACTGAAAGCAGAATTCCCCTAAAAGAAGGAATTTCCACTTGTACCTCTTTGCTCAGAATTGAAGTACTTCAATTAGGAAAGAAAAACCACTTAAAAAAGGGATCGTGGGAGTGCTGTTGGCTTCCATTCTTAGGGGAAGCCAAAGAACAAGAACTTACGGTTGGTACAGGAGGGAAATCCCTACAGTGTTGATATGTTGGGTTTTGGCAGCCCTTCGCTTTTGGAATTGCCCCAATGTAATTTAGGTTATTTTCTATTTGCGGAATTCTGTCATAGCTCACGTTTGGCATCTCCTCCCGGTGCTTTTCTCAAATGAAGCATTCAGAAAGATATACGTAAAGAAAATAAACATTTGACTGGAGTTGCTATAGTGTGCTTGTAATTAAAGGACAAGTTTTTAAATGAGTGTGCATTAAAATACAGTCTTCTAAAGCAGCTTTCCCAAGAATAAAACACCATTTGCAAAGTCTGACTGGAGATCCATTAACTAGACTGAGTTCTTTTTTGTTTAATGTTGAATAATTCTATATTCTTCAAGGGCAAATTTTCTTCGGTTAGCTTAATTGTCAGTTAGATGAATGGAAAATACCACATTACTAATTTCAATTTATTTTTCTTTGATATAGTCAAAACTCATGCAGTAGGGAAAAAGGATGTCAAAGTACGATCTAACTACTTTTTTCTCTTTTATTATTCATATTTTGCAGTAATTGCTAACATTTAGCTAGCGGTTCAACTAAATTACAAGTAAAATACACAATTGACATTTTTCTCATAAAAGGAAAATATGAAGTCTTGTATGATTACACAGAATAAAAAAGACACACTTGTATGACTAATTTTTATATTTTCTATGAAGAAATGCCACATATGATGAAAACTTTTGTAAATAGGTTTAAGTTTATTCTGTTTCGCTTGAAACTTTCTTAAACCTGATTACCTAGTTTTGAATTAACCCTTCTTAAAGACCAATCAGCTCATTATTTTCAGTGAGACTAATTTTCCCAAAGTCATCAGGGAATTCGGGAGTTTTGCTTGTTTTCAAATGTAATGAGTGTTATTTTTCTGTTCAAAATGGTCCCCATGGTTGTCTGAGGAGATTGGTGGTCTGTGGATCTGCTATTAATAAAATAAGCTCAGAATTGCTCATGATTAGAATGGAGTTTTGCAAAACTCGTTATAATATGTGGTTAAGATACTTGGAAACTTGTTCCACTTAGAACATGAATTGTTCCAGGGTTGATGTTGTCTGTATCTCCTGCTTCAGTATTTTTGGACCCTGGGCCAAGGTTAAGACTTCCAAGCAGGCCAGTTGAGTAATCACTTCTCCTGTGTGCAATGTGTGTGTGTATGTGTCTCTCTCTGTGTGTGTGTATGTGTCTGTGTGTGTGTGTGTACATGTAAACTTCAGTTTTCTCATCTGAAAAATAGTGATACATTCTGTCTTGTAACTGGCTTCCTGAAAGAGGTGCTTATACATATTTTAAAAATGAGAGTGGTAGAAAAATGGAAGTGATTAACGTGAGGATTAGTGGGCTTCTTTCTCTACATATGTACTTACTGCCTAGCTTGTCTTTAACATGGAGGTAATCATATTGACCTGCTCTGCATGGCTGATGAGAAAAACATTTAGTTACTGTTGGTAAAACACTTAGAAAACATTAAGTGCTATCTTAGGAAATGCTACATAACTTCCTGAAGCTGTTCAAAGAATTAATTAGGGACTGTGTATTTGGAACCTTGATCTTCTAATGAGAAATACACTAACATTTTTGTTTTAACTATTGTTTTGTATTATACTTTTTTGGTGGGTGTTATGTTTGGCAGATTCTTAACAGTTTCCAGACAGAATTTTGATTTTTTTTTTCCTTGAGAAAATGTATTTTGAAAATTGCCTATAGGGCATTTTGTCTGATGACATCCCATTGGATGGGTCTTCATTTATTTCATGCTGTCTCTCATAGCTTCGTAGATGTTCTTACTGAAGCCTCTCGTTTATGTTCTGCTTTCAGCAATGTCCTTAGTGATGGATTTAGAACTCTGTAACTCTCCTGACTTTCATGACCAATTTCTTTCCTTCAATTACAACAAAAACAAAAGCTTCTTAATCAAGAAGCTTTTGAAAAACTTCATCTCCACTTTAAAAACTAGAGTGAAGAACTGCTTAGAAATGAAACGTTGTCAATTTTGCTTCCCATACTTAAATTTGTGGATAATATAGGCTTGCTCTCCTGGTGTTTCACTTAAGTTTCTTGGTGGCAAAAGGGACTCATTAGGAGAACCCTTATCCCTAAAGGGGGTTTGATGAGATGACATTTCATTTTCATTTCATTACAGTAGATATAATTGCTCCAAATCACTTTGCAATTTCTACTACATTGTGGGTAATAATTATGTCATTCAAAAAAGCGTAGGTGATTTTTCAGAAGCAGAATTCATCTGCAGGACACTGATTGGGCAGCTCACAAATCTGCACAGAGCTGCATGGGGAGACCTCTCTAGACACCAGATACTGCAGTTTGCATTGCCAAAAACACTGAAGACTATGGTGCACCAGACTCTGCTGCCACTTCTGTCACTGCTGCCTTTGAAAATCAGGCAGCGTTGCTGCCACCCAGTCACCATTTACAAGATGCAGCCGATGGGGGAACCTCTGTGGTGCCTGTATCCAGCCACAGCAAGGTTGGGAAACCCAGAGCCCAGTATTGGAGCTTGAAAGTGAGACATGGACTCTGCCTCAGCAGCAGAGAGTGGACTAGTGCTCTACAAGCCTTGGAGCGAGATCTAATGGGGTGGGGGGCAAGAAGAATGATCCAGGTCTGTGCATGATATTAATGGAACCACAGTCTACAAATAAGTGTATTTGTTCCACTATACATTCTCCTGCAATAGGTATCTGAATGCTTTCAACGTTAAAAATGTAGTTTTCTTCAAAGTTTTTTTTTTTTAAGTATGTTTCCCATACATAATGATTATACTGTGGAGAGCTGGTGCATTATGTAATGTACCTGTATCTTCTTTACTGCTTGGAAAATTAAATGTTGCTTAGGAGAAAAGAAATTCACTATTAACCTTAAGGTTCTTTATTGCGTATCTTTAGATTTACCTATGCATTTTTTATATTTCTATTTAATATAATGGTTAAAATCTTCATTGTGTATTTGGAAAATGATTATTAGAAAAAAAAAGTGGAAAACAAAAATGTATGCTTTATTATTTACAATCATTTTTATTTGTTTTCTTGTTTTTTCCTTTTAGTTTGCATCATTAAAAGAGAGCAACTGGTGCTTAAACTATGCCGCATTTTCAACAAGCTGCATGTGAGCTCGCTGTATCACTGTGGTTTTACCTCCCATTGGCTTTTTCTCCAAATCTAATTATTGATTTTATGGTTCTCAACATGGCTGATGATGAAAGGCCTTTTACCTCCCAGGCTACAGTGCCTGGCTCTACCAAAACTATGATAGTATGTTGGTTATTTTTGCAAACCAAGAATGCTATTTGTAAAGTTTACTAACAACATTCCCTGGAGAATTTCTTCAAATTTCAGGTTGTCCAGTTTTCATCTGAAACAGATTATTCTTTCCATGTCAGGATGTCTAATATTTTTAAACAAACACACTGGACAAGGTAGCCCTGTGTCCTGCCATCAGAAATGAATTTTTTGACTACAGCCATACCACCCTGAACGCGACCAATCTCGTCTTATCTTGGAAGTTAAGCAGGGTAGGGCCTGGTTAGTACTTGAATGAGAGAAGTCAATTTTTCAGGGCTGGCCTGATAGCTCAGTGGACTAAAGCACCTGCTTAGGCAGAACACGGCGGTTGGGGTTTGATCCCAGGCTTGCCCCGACTCCTCCTGCTCCCGGGGTGTGCTGAGACTGGGCAAATGAAAACTGGGCAACCTGAATGAAATTTGAAGAAATTTTCCAGGGAATGTTGTTAGTAAACTTCACAAATAGGCTGAAAACAGGAAAATCACTACAAGTCTGATTTACCTAGTGAGACCCTGTAGATCTTGTCCTAAATACAGAAAAAAGAAAAATAAATGAATTTTTCTTTTGCATTTTGGATCTTTGCTGCTCAGTTCTCCTAGAGGATTTGAAAAGAAACTCTCATTCCCACCACCACTCTGGTGGTGGGAAGCAAAAAAAAGCTGCTTCCCAATGATTTTTCATTAGCATATCATAATTCATTTTTATCTAAAGGTATGTGTTAGGGCCAGCCAAATAGCTCAGCAGATTAAAGCACCTACTTAGGCAGATGCCGGGGCTTGGCATTTAATCCCCTGGTCTGCGGTGCTGGCCTCGCCCTCAGGGCACACTGAGAGGATTGAGACTGGGCATGGTGGCATGCCTGTAATCTCAGCTCTTGGGAGGCTATAAACAGGAGGATCACTACAAGGCTCTCTACACATCAGACACCGTACATCTTGCCCTAAATACAAAACAAACAAACAAAAAACCAAAAATATGTGTTAGGTAATATATCTACACAGACTGCTGAGCTTTATTTGTGAAATATGTATGACTTGTAAAAGTGAAAAGTTTAATTTGTTTGGGATATGAGTATTAAAGGCTGTTTCTTCCAACTGCTGTTCTGTGCTGGATAGAATCTCCCTTGCTCCTTCTTTTATGTAGATCTCAAGGAGAACCCAGAGGTTTTTAATCTCTTTAAAGTTAATTAAAAGCAAAAGAATATGAAAACAGTCTAGCCCTGTTCAAGTCATCAATTTCTCATCCAATTACCACACCTCTTTCTGATCCAAAGGGACACGAAAATAGTGGTACATTGAGCTTTCTCATCTCTGTCCATTCTTTGCACTTCTGTTCACTTCTAGCTCTCCTCATGCTGGTTATGGGGCCAAAGGGACACATATGACTGGATAAAGCTGGCCATGTGGCTATGAATTGCTGCTGGAGTTTGAGGGTCTGTGTGGTCAAGTGCTAGAGCAGATTTGCTTTGTAAGGAAGGGATGGTGCATGTATGGTTTTTAGTGGATCCCTCAGAGGCCTCTGCCTATTCCATGACATAGACTGTCTACTTCTAGTGCAATTTCACTTACCTTGAATAGGAAGCTCCTGTGGGGAGGGTAAGGAGAAGCCACTGGACTGCTTACTGGAAGATTCGAGCCATTTCTATTGTCTGCTAATATGGATTGGGGGAAAGGAGAGAAATAAGGAAGCACCTCTTAGCAAACACCAAACAGAAGTTTTGCCTTTACCTGTGGAGTACTTAAATCCCTTAATTTGAGATCTTAGTTGTTAAGTCCACTACAAAAGGAAAGTTCCATTAAATATCATATTGCACAAGTATTTTGATCTGGGTTCCTTAAAGTAGACTCTGAGATAAGAAGTTTATTTGAAAGGAGATTCTGGAAAACGTTGGGTAATGAGGTCAGAAGGGGAGTGAAGCTAAAATGGGGTGTGATATAGCCTGTGGCTAGAGGTCCCCACAAAGCCTCATGTGGTCATAGAGTTTTTCAGAGGTAGCTGAATCTAGAGTGTGTGATTAATTCTTAGTGCAATGTTGGGATTAAGGGTAGGTCGCTGATTGCTGGATTGGACTGGCACTATCCTAATCCAGGTAGACTGGGCACAACATAAGGGACAGAAAGAAGCTTGTCTGGCTTGCCTTCTCTTGTTGTTTTTGATGCTTTCCATTAACAAACTGTTGCCCCTCTACCATGACACTCTGTCCTGAGTCAGCTGACTGCAGACTCAAACCTCTACAAACTGTGGCCTAAATAAACCTTTCCCTCTTTAAATATGGTTGTTGGGCACTTTGTCTCAGCAATTTGAAAAATAAGTAAAACATGGTATATCAGGGAGGCGGTTAATACAACGGGTGCTGGGACCCAGATCTTCTGGGAGTCCTCTGAGAGACTGCAGCGTCCATCCCTGAATCATCCTACTATAATATCTCTAGGGGAGGAAACAGAGCACTGTCTATCTGCTGCTTCTCACTGGTTTAGAGCCCCTCCTAAATCATCCTCTGTTCAAGCAGAGGATGTCAACAGAGGTGGCCATCAATGAGATAATAGTAACTGGTGAAGCTGCGGCTGATGCCCAGGGTAAGCTGAGGCACTATAGCATTGAACTCAGCACACTCAAAGGACAAAAGACAGCATGCAGGGTAAGCTGAGGCACTATAGCATTGAACTCAGCACACTCAAAGGACAAAAGACAGCATGCAGGGTAAGCTGAGGCACTATAGCATTGAACTCAGCACACTCAAAGGACAAAAGACAGCATGCACGGTAGGCTCCCTGTTAGGTCTTCTCTTTCTAGTTCACATGGAGTTTTCACCCCCAGCCCACAGATTATAAGCACTGAAAGTACACTAGACAGATGTTTGAACCCTGCCTCTGCACCTATTAGCTTTGTGATCTTGGGGGAAATGACTGAACTTCTACATGCCTCCGTGCCTGTACTACGTGATGAGGTAATGCCAGGACCTCTTTTTGGAGTTAGCATCAGGATGAGGACAGTGCCTGGCATGTAGTGAATACTCCACAGTTTAGCTGCTGCTAGTAGAGTGGGTGGGGAAGCAGAAATAAACTGGAGCTTCTTGCCTTTTAGAAGCTCTTATTTTAGAATGGCAACTGGTATTGTAGGCTGGTTTCTTAGCCTCTCCTCCTTTAATGGTTCTGAGGACTGAACCCAGGGCCTTTGCACTGAGCTACAACTCCAGATCTTTATATACTGTTTGAGATAGGGTCTATCTAAATCACAAGCTTCCTGGGCTGTCCTACCTTAGCCTTCCAGAGTGTTAGCATTGTAACTGTGTGTCTCAGTGTCTGAGTTTGCAAACAATCTTTATTGTCTTTCTGCTGTTTACATTTATTTGATTTATTTATTTATTTATTTTGCAGGGACTGAACTCGACTCTGAACTTGCCAGGCAAGTACTTATTCTACTGAGCTATCTCCCTGGCCCCCTATCTCCCTGGACCCTTTTGCTGTTCACATTTAAATCACTCTTCTTATTACACCTCTCCACATATGGTGTTGAATAAATTTCCTTCCTAACCCAACCTTCTCTTTCTGATCATTATTTTCTCCAATTTTATTGTCTTAGGAGTGATTTTAAATGTCTCAGGCAAGGACAAAGCATAAGGGACATGAGCAGGTATAGGTGTGAAGGCGTGATAGTAATCATCTCTATCTGACTGTAGATGGACTCAAGCACCAACTCGATTCAACCCAAAACACTCATGGAGTACCTGGTATCTTCTAGGTTCTGTCTGAGACACTGGGGACAGAGCAGAATCAGAAAAAGGAAAGTCTGTGCAGCATGTTGGCATTAGCCCCTTAGACTGATGAATGAATTTAAAGAATTATCACAATCCTACTAAGCCATGAGGGAAGTGGCACCCCTGCTTTGCACGGGTTTTCAGTCCACTCACATGGCCAGCTGCCCAGTTAAAGAACTTTGAGTACTTAGAATAAATTGGAGCTATTATGGGGCATTGAGGGCAGCTTCAGTATGAAAAAGTCTGGACTGCAGATCAGTAGTGCATAAGAGTACAACAGCTCTCAAAAAGTTACAGACCTTGATCTGTAGGGGTACTGTAGCCGGGGTGGCCTGAGGGACACAGGCACCCATGGGAGAGATCCTGGGTTATTCTGCCTGGGAGGACCTAACAGGATAGTGCAGTTGCCTTGCTGGACCTCTGTGGAATCCTCTTACCCATCAGTTCAAATGCAGGCTGGGTATTTATTTATGAGAGCTATGTACATAATTCATGTTTTAAAAGACATAGAAATGAGATGCCTATGGGTAATGAATTTTAATTTGGAGATAGATTCACGCTGCTTTTGTATAAAATACAAAATTCTTCTCTTCCCAAGGGAATATGTTGTAACAGGATTCAGCTATTGATTCAATAAACACTGATTACTTACTAAGTGTGGGACACTATACTAGTCTCTCTCTCTGTCTCTCCTCTCTCTCTCTCTCTCTCTCTCTCTCTCTCTCTCTATATATATATATATATATATATACATATATACACACATATACTCATAAAAATATATTTATGAATCTATATACACAAAAGTGGCGGTGGCTTTTTAGCAGAATGAATTTACTAAATGCTCCCCTGATAATCATCAGCCTTGAGCAACCACTTACATTATCTCAGAGTTATTTCACTCTTCTTGCTTAGATTTTGGCTCTCTATCCAGTCTCTGAACTTTTCTGGGTTGGGCTGTTCCTGACTCTCTCTCTCCCAATCCCCATTGCCTGAGCAGTAATTAACCCAGCGCTGTGGGGGCGCATCATAGGGCGCTCGCCGTCAGCTGAGAGCAGGCTAATATTTCTCGAAAGCACCTGCCTGTTCCACGGTTTTGGAAAGCAGTCTTTGCACCAGGGAACAGTGACGGCAAAACTTTAGAGGAAGAGGGAACACGGTTCGCGTGCCTGCGAGCCGCCCGTGGAAAGGGGCAGGTTCTGAGGTTCTGCCTGTGCAGGCCCACGGCCGCAGTCGGGGGAGCAGCGCTGTGCGGAGGGCAGCGCAGAGACCCGACTTAGGGACGTAGGGTCCGGGCGCTGGCCGCGTGCAGCCTCGCCGGGCCGTGCCGCCTGGGGTCGCCCTGGCTCCCGGCGGGTCGGGGTCCGCGGCCCGCCCCTAGTGCCTCCGAGCTCGGTCGCAGCGCCGCCACGCGGGGCGACCGAGGGCCCGGTTGGACCTGCCCTGCCCGGGAGGCTCCGGCCGCGGGGGCGCAGTGCGCGCTCCCCGCGCTTCCTACCTGCCTCCCAGCCGCGGGCAGCCGGGATCGCGCTGCAGCCGCTCGCGCTCGTCTCTGCGCCGGGTGTGAAACTGTTCGACCCAAAACACAAACAGCAGCCACTGATACGTTTTAAGAAACGCTGCAGTTGGATGACGGCGGAACCCAAACAGACCAAACAGGAGGCAAGAAGGGAAAGCACTTGGCCCGATTCGGTTGGAGCGGCGGCTCGTGTTACACTCTCTTTGCCAGTTAGCGGCGTGGGCGTTTGTTGCTGTGTTAATTACAGTTCTTCCCGGAGTCGGAGGCGAGAACAGCCCTGGTGGAACCGTTTCAAGTGGAACGTTCTACCGGGAGGAAAACAACTGCCTTCCTCCGCAGCTGGGGAGGGATTCCACCAGGCAGCCCGAGGCTGCAGGCGGCGGGGAGACCGGGTCCGGGCCACGTACTGCCACCCGCACCTGGGGCGCCGCGGCCTGGGCTTCTGCCTGCAGCTGCCTGGGAGACCCAGTGTGCCTGGAGCCAAGCGCAGATCTGCTGGCTTCTTCTCCCGAGAGAGTGCGCCTTTCCCCTTCCCAGGAGTTCAGAGTGCCGGAGTGGGAAGGGGCGGGGACGGCCCGGTTTATCTTCGGTGGGAGGAGGAGGATGAGGGCGGGGGTTCAAAAGACTCCAGGACCAAGGCAACGTGGTGCGGCCGGTGGAAAGTCCAAGAACTTACAGATGCAGTGACCTGGCTGCAAACCCAGTCTGTCCCTTGTCAAGAATGTGACCTTGGACACCCTTTCTTCATTTCTGAGCTCCAGAGATCGCAGACTTACTTCGCAAGAGCCAACAAATATCCTTATGCAGTATTGATCATATGCGAGGACACTTGCAAACACAATCCTTACGAAGCAGGACTTTAAATATTGCTATTTCAGAGAAAGCTGAGCCCAGAGATGCTCCCAAATGTGCACAAGGTCGCACAGCGGATGGGGCAGTGCCAGGATTCCGGTCGCCAGCGCCCAGCTCTACAGTCCGTGGTGCAGACCCCCTCAGCCCTGCCTGCATGGAGAGTGATAATGAGCGTGCACAGCACTTGGAAAATAGCGCCGTGGTAGCTGTTATTGTTTCTACTGCTGTAGGGGCATAGACATCAATCGATCCCCGATCCCCGCGACAAATGCAGTGAGTGCTTCTGTTAATTTGCAAGAGAAGGGGCAGACCGTGAGCATCCTGGTGATTCTGAGAAATCCATTAAAGATGCTGGAAAGGGGATGGGAGCTAGGAGTGGACCCCAGCACTTGGGGTCCATGCCAGCTGCCACCTGACAGGGTATGTCCCAGCCTAGACACAAAGACCCCAGGAGATCACTTGGGCAAAGCCACAGGGTCAAGATGGCTTAACAAGAAGGGGTGTAGAACTCTAGAACTCTAGAGTCTTCTGTCACCTGTACCTGGTGTGTATCACTTGCTTACTACAAAAATACTGAACTAGTACACCTACCATTAAAAAAAAAAAAAAAAAAAAGCTACATTTTTCTATGGTGCTGTTTGGGCCTCTTAAAAGTAAAATTCTTGGAACTGACTCCCAAATTGCAGTCCAAAAAACACGGTGTGCACTTGAAACTGCCGTTTTATGCACACTTGAGGGCTGGCTCAGGCACCTAAGGTAATGTATGGGAAGTGGTTGAAGTGCAAGCACAAGGGAGCAATATTTTTAGAGGCTATCACACGTGTTTGGATTGTAATAATAATCTTCCAAAGAGAACTTTGTCAGGACTGTGTGACTTTCACCCTGTTTCATGTCCTTCTTGGTAAAGCCATTTTCAGAATCGTTCAGGGCAGGTTGGGCAAGAGCCCAGGAAACAGGTGCTGCTGGGAGTGGGGTGGTCTCTGCCTAGGAAGAACTGCCATGGACGTGGGAGGCAGATATTTGGGTCCCAGAGAGTGCAGCCTACTTATTTTCCACCAGGGCAGTGCCCATCCATCAGGATAATTTGGGGTTAGCTGGAAACCTGTGTACCCTGAATTAGTTTCCTCTTGCTGCTGTCATGGGTCACCACAAATTTGGCGGCTTAAAATAACCAAATTTACCACCTTACATTTCTGTGGGTTAGGAATCTGGCTGAAGTGTGTCTCACTGGTTGAAAATCAACATGTCAGGGCACAGGATTTGTGCTCCTTTTTGGAAGCTTTAGGAACAAATTATTTTCATACTTTTTCCAGTGTCTGGAGGGAGACTGCAGGTGGAGGCCCCTTCTTCCATTTTCAGAGCCACCAATCACAGGTGACTTTCTTCTTATATTGTGTCACTCCTGATTCTGTCTTCCACTTCCCTCTTCCATTAAGGACTTTTATGACTGTGTTGCCCCTGCCCCCAGGCAGGCCAGGATAATGTCTCTGTTTTGAGTTCCATTGGTTGGCCAATTTAATTCCATTTGGGTCTTGAATTCTTTGGAATGTGATACAACAATTCACAGGCTCCTGGGATCCTGCAGGAGGCCCTTATTGGAGGCCCTTATTCTGTGCCTTGCATTTCAACTGCTGTGGTAGGAGGCATATCCCTGCATTCATAAGCATATGCTCAGCTTGTGCTTCAAAGATCAGAGTGGCAGGGACTCCTGGGTCATTCAGACCTATATTTGCATCTTAACTCTGTTTGTCACTTATTAGCTATGCTAATTTGAGGCTGTTTTCAGTCTCCTCATCTGTAAAGTGAAAATAATGGTACCACTCTTACTGGATTGTTATTTTAATTAGATGAGATACTATTGGAAAACAGCATAGTACCTGTCATGTGTTTGACACTCAACAAGTATGTTTGGGTGTTATTGTCACTGTGTATCATGAAGATTGTGTAGTGTCTGCGCTTGTGGAATTTGGGGAGTAAGGCACACGCACAGAGCTGTGGTGTAAAACAACACACAGGGATAGTGAAAAAGAGGACAAATATCACACTTAAGCATTAATGGTAAGGCTATGGAAAGAAGTGAATAAGATATTTGTAATGATCAGGAAGGATCAGGAATGCAGGGGGAGGTGTTAATGCTGAGATTTTATAGATAGTTGGATTTAGAGGTAGAGGAGGGGATGTTGGACACAGGAGCATTTCTATGGCATGTGGCAAGTGAATAAGCCACAGGACAGCTTAACATTTTGTGGAAGAGAAGGTTTGAGTAGGGATGTTCATTTATTTTTATTAGAGTGCTCAAGGAGGGGTGGACTGTGCTCAAGGAGGGGAGCCTTGAACCAGACTGTGAAAGGCACAGTGTACTGGGATATATACTTAAACTTTTCTTCCATGACAATGGGAAACTGTGGAGGGTTTCAGAGCAGAGGTTGCTTCATGCTGCACACAGTGGTTAGAAAGATTAATCCAAGAGCGTGGTGCCTGTGGGTGAACTGGTGGAAGGAGAACCTGGGGCTGGAAGACTTACTGGGGAGTATTTTGATTGGTCCACGTAACAAGGGCTCTTTTAGGAACTCTCT
Source organism: Ctenomys sociabilis (assembly GCA_004027165.1). Taxonomy (NCBI): domain Eukaryota; kingdom Metazoa; phylum Chordata; class Mammalia; order Rodentia; family Ctenomyidae; genus Ctenomys; species Ctenomys sociabilis. The sequence goes on along the minus strand of PVKA01031410.1, from coordinate 6,924 downwards.
TGAGAAAAGTGAATGAAGGTGAAGGATTCAAGAAACCAAGTCAGAAAGGCCTTGGAGAAATTTTGGATCTGGGAAGAGAGGGAAGGGATTAAAAATTCCTGGAAAGTTGGTGATGGCAATAATAGAAATCAGAAACAAGTTCAGTTGGCATTTTCCTGCTTGTGGAAGATGTTGGCAGATCATCCAGGTGGCACAAGTCCAGCAGGGTGGGGAGGGAGGGAGGGAGAGAGAGAGAGAGAGGATGCACAGCTGAATGATTTGAAAGAGAGGCAGTGACTAAATCCTTCACCCTGTCCTCTAGTCTTTTACATCAAACCCATTTTGGTGTCTACACTGGTGGGTTTTCAGCAGCATGCGCCCTTCCGTCACTGCATGTTTCCTTTGTTTGCTCCTTGTGATCGGCTGAGCTGTCCTCCAAAATGTATACATGGAAGTGGTGAGATAGTTCTCACCACGTGTCAGAACAGCATAAATGGAGACAGGGCCTTAGAGAGGGGATCAGGGTGAATGCCAATCCAGTGCTTAGGATACTAGTACCCTGATGAGAAATTAGACAGAGAAGAGCACAGAAGAACAGTCCTGAGAAGGCACAGAAAGAAGGGGCATCTGCAAGCCAAGGAGAGAACAGTACCTTGATCTGGGGCTTCTAGCTCCAGAACAGTGAGAAAGTTCTGTTGTGAAGCCACCCCATTCATGGTACTTGGTTGTGGTATTCATTGAAAGCCAATGCACTCCTGCAGTTACTGTGCCCTTGGGCCACCACCCATTGGTGCCGTGGACCCTTCATGCTGCTCACTTACTCCATTGCCTGCATTTCTCCAAGACTGTCTCCCAGCCCTCGGCATCTGGATAATGTTCTGTGTGGTATTTCATAGTTTTCAGACATGTGGTTTGCTGTGAGTGCTCTCTGTCTTAGAGACTCCTGTCGTGGGGGCTCTGGTGTCCAGAGCTGGCCTCGTGGGAGGGAGAGGCATTAGAGATGTCTTTCTGAGCTCTGGTGCACAGCTGTTAGAGGATGGTTGAGCCACCTGTTCTCTGCACTGTCTCTGGCAATGGATTCCTCTATGTGCTGCCCTCACTGAGCATGTTTAGAACAGACGGACATGTGTCCTCCTCACTTGCAAGACAGGAATGTGGTATTTTATTGCACTTATAATTCAAGCTTCCTCTTCTTCATTAATTTAATAATGATTCTGAACCTCAGCTTGGCCTTGGTTTTTAGTATACAAAATAAAGCATATGAGAATTGAAGACTGATTAGCTCCTAAAGTAGCCCTCAGAGGAAGCAAATATAGGGACACACTCACACAGCCGCCCGTCAGGTGGAATTGGCGCTTAGATAACCCTGTTGGCTGGCTACACAGAGCAGAGTCCAAGTCCTGGCTGCAGACTGTGACAGTGAGCTATTCAAAGGACCACGTCCTCGGTAACTCCTGTGTTCATTAGAGCTTCTCTTTATGATGGACTCAGGCAGTGATTATGAGGAATGTGCTGCTGAACTGTCTTTCATCTTCTCGGGGCACAGAATGAGAATAACCGGGAGCTAAGTCTGGTTCAGGAAAGCCATGCTTGCCCGGGCCATTTCTAAGGTCTGACTAGGTTGTTCTCTGGCTCCCTCTTCTGGAAAGCTATGATACTACCGGAATTTTTCTCTTGATCCTCGTAATTATTTTTGCGATGATTGTTTACACTCAATAGACTGGAAACTCCCAAAGAGCGTGGTTTGTGTCTCACTCGTCTTTGTCTCTGTGCTTCAGCCTCTAGCTAGCAGCCGGTAGCTTCGAGCTTTCAGTGAATGGTGAATGAAAGACAAGCTGACTCTTGATCCTTGAAAACTTTTTGGTGTGCTACAGATGGGGTGGGGGGCGGGGAGGTGCAGAGTAGGCGGGGAGAAACTTGGAGGGGGAAGAGGAAGAGGAACTTGCACAGAGAAGAGGCAGAGGAGAAATAGCTCTTGGAAATGCACCATTTTGTTATTTTGGAAGAAGGATGTAAATGGTGTGTATCTGAATGTCTAGTACAGGCTGGGTAACTGTCGTAACTGTCAAGTGACTGGCTAACAGAGGGCTATGAAACAGGTATTTGCCAGAGGGTGAGGTGTGGCTTTTTCCTTAGAGATCTTTAAGGAGAGAGATACAGTTACATTTCTGAAATGGGTGTAGGCAACTTGCTAAATGCAGATTTTTTCTAGGGCTTAAAGGTTGATTGGAAACATGAATGTATGTTGAATGGGCGGTACAGAGGCTGTTCATTGATTTCTACTTTGTGTCAGATGCATTTCCTTTAACACACACACACACACACACACACACACACGCACACGCACACGCACACGAGCCGGGGTCTCACACACGCTAGTAGGCGAGTGCTCTACTGCTGAGCCTCATCCCCAGCCCTCTCACATATGAACATCATTCTTTCCACTTTATATAAGGGGAAACAGGTGTAGAGAGATTTATTAATTTAGCCAATTGTATTTCTTAAGCTCATGTTATGTGCTAACTAGACACTGTTCTAATGTCGAGGATAGAAAAGCCACAAGATACACGCCCTCATAGAGCCTTGCAGAGCTTTACAGCAGAGCAGGAAAGAGACACACAAAGAGGTAAGAGAGATGCTTGACTAGAGAAGGCTGTTTGCTGGCTCAGAGAAAAGGGCACGCCCCCCAGCACAGCGAGAGGCGAGCTGCGCAGCAGCAGACAGCGGGCTGGCTCTGAGTGACCCTTCGAGCTGCGTCATAGCGTAGGTTCTGAGTCCTCCACGAGTCAGCTCTGGTGCAGGGGCAGCACGCGCGGACAGTCAGGAGGCTTCTCGGAAGAAGTGACATTCTTGCCAGCTGATGAACAGAAGTGGGCTAGGCTGGAAGTGGGGAGGAGGAAGAAGGATGGTGCTTCGGATGGAGCCGGGAGAGTGTGTGAGGTCCAGAGGGGAGGACTGCATGCTCCTCGTGGTGAATTTGGGCTAGGATCGAGGACAGCAACAAGGTGGAGAGGTTCGTCGGGGCTGAGCTTGTGGGTTTCATAAAAACCTCAGACTCTATCTCCAGGGATCCAAGAAAAACACACTTGTAGCTGTGAGCCAGAGAAAGTATGAGGAAGTTGGAAGTCTCATTCAAGGTCTCGTTACCAGAAAGTGGCATCTCTGGGATTTGAACGAAGGTTCAGTCCGGCTCTAGTGCTAATCCCATGCTTCTGTCCCGTGCTGCCAGGAAATGTCCTATGAGCTGGAGGAAAGAAAAGGTGAAAATTCACTTTTGCTTTTCTTCAATTTGCTGCCTGCCTTGGGGCTTTTCATTTTCTCCGTGTCAGTTGCAGGGGAGGAGGGTGTGCCCTGAGGTCTCATCCTCACCCCGGGCTGGCACCAGAGTGCATTTCTAGGGCAGCACTCCTGCTTCCTGAGTGCTCGGGCCTTCTTCGCTGGGGTTGATACCTCAGTCTACTGGTGGTTTGCACCAGGCTCTCAGTTTAAGAGAAGCTTCTGGCTCTACCGGTATCTGTGAGCCTTTTTCTGCCTTCCTACAGTGAGATCAGCAGGTGCCACCCTGGGAGAAGAACAGGTGTTGGAGAGGTGGTGGCGGAGAGGCACTCTGAGTGTTCTTTCTGCCACCTGCATGCTTGCGGTGATCCGAGGTGCAGGTGCTTGGCTTTTGTTGTGCAGTGTTTCCCGCAGACCTCCTCATCTGAGGCTTGCCACGATGCCAATGTTTAACTCTGTCTCTGCACCATTTTTTCACATCTTGGAGCACCCAAATGTTAAAACGCCTTTGTGGTAAACAAAACATTTTTATAATTGCTCAGGAGAATTTGAAACAAACAATCTGTTCTCTCCATCTTTGTATTTTCAGTGGGGGCTGTCTTTGCTCATCCTTTGCTTTTTGTACTGTAGCAGCTAAGGGTGCTGTCTATCTCTCAACTACCTGGATTCAAATCCTGACTGCATACTTCCCAGCTGGGTACTTGCTAGGCTGATGACTCCACATTTCTGTGTCTCCACCTATCTGTAAGAAAGAGGAGACAGTGTTATTATTGGCATGAGAATGGCTCAAGTCAGTTCCTACAGGTAACTTAGCTTGATGGCTGGCTAGGATTTGCTTCCCAAGTATCTGTCTTCTAACATTTTGCATGCATTAGCATGGATAATTTTTTGTTTTTATCTTTTGAGATTCTAGCTGTGAGCTCCAAATTGATGTTTAGGAAGGGCTCTGGAGAGAGAAGTCACTCCGCCCACCCCGTGCATGCCTCCACATAGGCCTGTCACTACACAAAGAGAAAGTGGTAGGGTGAGGCTTTCCTGAGTAACAGAGGAGGAAGGTACTGTACACTTCTGTGCCAAAGTTTTAGGGGTGTTCAGGTGCATTTTCAAAGAATAAAATAATATCTTACATGTTGGCACATGTCACATCAGTCATTCCTGACACCCTCGGGGCAGCACAGTGACATACAGCCCAGTGGTAGGTTGCACAGCCATCACTGATTTATTCTCTTTAAAGTGTAGTTCATGTGCGTTGTGTGGGTACAAGTCCAGTCTTTGTAAGTCACCTGCGGGGCTTTCTGCTCCTATGTGGCTGGCTCTTTTAAAATGAGGTGAGTCCTTATAGTCTTGAGGTAATGGTTCTTTTCATAATCCTTTCATCTTTCACTTTGGATATGGAGGTGCCTTTTATTGTCTTCGGAAGCAGCTTTAACCAGAAGGTCCCTGTGCAGGTGGAGGGAGAAGACGGTTTCAGAATCTTGCAGACAGAGGCTATGATCGGCAAGGTCTCAGCAGGCTGTGCTGCTGGGAACGTGCAGGTGACTATGGAGAAAGCCTCGGAGGGACCAGAGTGGGCATATGGTCCTCACTGGCACAGTGCAACAAAGTAATTAAAAATGTCTTAAAATGCAGAAACCCCCCCAAACTGTAAATTATATCATGGTAGATGTCAAATTTGCATTTTCTGCCTCTTTTCAACAATGCCATAATCTCATTAATCTACAGAAGGAACTAAATGCATGGACTCCAACCAGTTGGCTGGACATATGTCGCACATTGGACTGGCCATTTGGCTGGATCAGATTAAAGTAGAAAAATTGCATATTTTTTGGGGCACTGAACACAAATCTGGGCTTGCTTATTACTTTTTGAGCTCCGTTTTTTTAAAATGATAAGTTTTTAAGTGCCAAAAATTCAGTATTGACTTGAATGAAAATAAAAGATAGAAGAGCCCGTAAAGAAAATCCACAGAGGAAAAGAACAAAGGATTGGAGATGGGGGTTCTGGAGAGGGCTGGTTTCAGACTGTCAGACTGTATTTCATAGCAACACTCTGATTCACAGTGCTAGGCATTGGAATTGTCATAGCGATGGGATGTGACTCTCTCATGGGCAGGGTGCCCAAGCTCATTGTTTTACTTTGGATGATATCATACACTAGTAAGACTTTTAGCACATTGCTTTGTGTTAGAGTTCTTTATTAGCTGCCCCAAGTGGTGGTGCGCACCTGGAATCCTAGTACTGTGGGAGGCTGAGGCAGGAGGACCACAGATTTGAGTCCCTCCAGGGTAACTTAGTGAGACTTCTCAAAATAAAAAATTTAAAGGACTGGAAAGCAGCTTGGTGTGAGGGCTCTGGGCTCAGTTTTCAATACCCTCCCACAAATCCTTATTAAGAGATAGGAATATCTGTACATCTTCCAATTTTTCGTAAAAACAAAAGTGCCTATTGTTTACCTGTATGGTTACACCCACGTAAGTTTCCCAAGCATTTGGTAACTGCTTGGAGCATTGTCGAAACGCTGTCAAAATACAAATTTGAGAATGGCCCTGTATCACCTTGTAGTAAGGCAGGTTCACGGCTCAGCTGCGTGATTGGGCGGAGCACCATACGTTCTGGTGTCTTCACAGATAAGCAAATTGCCATGTGGATTCAGAGGAGGATCCCAAGTCTGTGTTTGCTGGGAGGAGTGGACGGATGGGCTGGGGTGAGAAAAAACCTGCAGGAGGGAGGTGGAATGTGAAAAGATGGAAGGATTCTGACAGGTAGGGATGCGAGCGGGAGGGAGGCCTGACATCCCTGGAACGAAGGGTGGAAGGCAGACAAGGGTACAGGAAGTCACTGGAGGATGGCTTGAGAAGGCCAAGTGCAGCCCACTGAGTGTACAGAATCCAGTGGTAGATCAGAGAGCATGCAGTACACCCGGGCTACTGAACAGAGGAATGATGCAAACTGGACCAGTACTTTAGGCTGTTATGATACAGCAATGTGTGGTGTGGGATGCTCTGGACTGAACACCCTTAGGGGAGATGACACAGTGAGATGTTACGTCTCCATCTGAAGAAGGGCAGAGAAAACAAGAGGGGAGAAAAAGTCAGAGTTACCCTGAAAGCTGAGGGTGCAGAACACTGGGTGGCTGCTGGGTGGGCATAGGATCAGAGGACCTCAAAAGTAATTAGCTAATTAATTTGAGACATGTAGTCAAGGCTGGCCTTGAACTCAGTATGTAGTAGCCCCCGGCTGGCTTTGAATTTGTGGAGCTCCTCCCGCCTCAGCCTCCCAAGTGCTAGAGTTATAGGTGTGTAGCACTATGTCAGATAAAATGTAAACATTTTTAAATGATAATGACCATTACACATTTGTCGGCAGGCCAAGTACTATAAAATGCTCTGGCTGATAAAATACTCAGTCCACGAACTTGTACGGGACTGATGATGCCTTTTCTAACACTAAGCCTTCCTTATCTTCCTTAGCCTGAGGGAAACGGTGTCAGGAGCAGGATGAGAAGGGCAAGGTCAGGACCTGGGTTCAGGCTCTGACTTAAGCTGTCCAGCGCTTCACCACAGAGGGCAGACACTGTTGCAAGCTCCCTAGAAAGATGCAGAGTGGGGCTGGGAGATGGCTCAGTGGAATAAATGCTTCCCTGGCAAGTGCATGGGCCTGAGTTCAATTC
>PVKA01031409.1:0-26265 GCA_004027165.1 Ctenomys sociabilis | reverse complement strand
AACTGTCCATCAGTAGAGAAAGTGTTAACACAACACGGAATCATCCTGAGGAAATGGTAAGAAGCAGTTGGAATGACAGAACATGGGTCAAAATTGTTTTGCTAAGGGGACTTCATGAGATAGAAAGTATATGCATATAATACTCCTTTTTTAAATATGTCAAATTTCACTGTAATTTATTTGTGTAAATATTCTGAGGAAGGGGAAAAGAATGTGAAATTCCAAATGGAGAAAATTCAGAAAGACTTAGCTAGATCTTGAAGGTTTGAAATGAGAAAGCAAAATGTGGACAGTTATGGATTAGTTGTACTTTCTCATTTTTAAATAAAAATGTGATTCTTTATCCTGCTTTGTAACTTCCTTTGTACCTCTCTTTATTTTTCTCTCCATCAGAGATACATTTGATTCTACCATTTCAACCTAAGACAAAAATTGTTAACATTTTTTAACCATTCAGAATTTAATTTAAATGGGCAGAGGAGATGGCTCAGTAGAATAAGCACTTCCCTGGCAAGCACAAGGGTCTGAGTTAAACCCTTGGTTCAGAAAATAAAAAAGAATTTAATTTAAAAAGTAGAAAGTATATAATATAAGAAAAAACTCTTAGTACATAGGGTGAGATGCTTTGAAAGTGTGAGAAAAGTTGAGATCAAGGGGAGAGGGGTAGATCTACTAGTTTTCAGTTTCTAGTCATAGCTTTGGTCCAGACAATCAGGAAGTTGCTGTTGTAGCCCAAAGGTCAGGAAACTGCTAAAGTCATAGATGTCCACAGATTGAGGGGGACAGGGAGAAGGAGAGAGAGAGAAAGGGAGGGGGAACAAGAGAGGAGGAGAGGGAGGAGGAGGAAATGGGGAGAGAGGGAGGAGGAGAGGAAGATAGGGGAGGGAGAGAGGGAAGGGAAAGGAGGGAAGAAGGGGAAACGAGAGGGGGAAGGAAAGGAAGAGAGACAAGGAAGAGGGAGAGAGGGAAAAGAAAGAGAATGAAGAAGGGAGAATAAAGGAGAGGAAGAGAGAAACAGAAAAGAAAAAGAATGAGGCAAGCAGGACAGAGCAAAAGAGAGGAAGGAAAAATAGAAGCAAGGAAGAGAGGAGACTTTGGGGAATGGAATTTACTATTCTCTCCCTGAGGTACAGGAAGCGTCATTAAAAAGGGTGGAAATGCTGAAGAATGTCACAATGACAGCCGAACATACTTATTTTGTAAAGCTGTGCAGTTTTTTGTTTTCATCAACATTTGTTTCTTAGCTGGGGTGAAAACAAAATTAGGTATTAAATCAGCCTTCATGCTATGTGATTCAACCCAGAAAAGAGTAATTCAAGGACCTTCAGCCAGAACAAAAATTTTCTTCTTCTTAAAATGTATAGACCACTTCTTTTCTCTAGGTAGCAAAGCTTTGTTGCTATTTAAATGAGCTTCCCTCACTTTTTTAAAAAAAAATTTTGATTTTGTTTTTGAAAATAGTCTTACTATGCATTCAAGACTGGCTCTGAAAAACAGACTCATTATATATTCTAGACTGGTTTTGAACTCACCATGTATTTTCAGGCTGGCCTTGAATTTGTACCAATCCTCCTGCCTCAGCCCCCCAAATGCTGGGATTACAGATGTTAACCACACCTGGCTTCCTCTTTCTTAGAGAAGCACTTCCATGTGTCTTTACAGGTTGTCAAGTGAATGACATTATTGCATCTGTTGACTCAATGTTAATGGACCCACAAAACCAGGATGACCTCATGATTTGATGCAAAGAGCGCTGTATCCATATGTCAGAAATACTTCTGTCTTTAGCTGTGAGACATCAGGACAGTCATATCCTCTTCTGAAAAGGAAGATTGGAGAGTTAAGAGATCTCCATTGTCTTACACTATCCCCCAGCTCTCAACTCTTGATTCTGCTCTCGAGTTTAACTGCTCTGTCTTAGTTTCCCCATTGCTGAGGCAAAATACTCAACACTCACAAATCTAGAGAGGAAAGATTTAGTTTGGTCACAGTTTGTAAAGGTTTTAGTCCGTAACCAGCTGACTCCAAGACAGAGTGCCACATGGCAGAGGAGTGAGAGCTCGTGGCAGCAAAAGCAAGAGGCAAGGAAACAAGACTTTCTGTCCCTTATATTACACACGGGCTACCCATCCTAGGGCAGGTTTGACTCTCACACTCTCAATTCCAGCATTGGATTGTGAATCCATCACCAACTCTAGATTCAGCCACCTCTGAAAAGCCTGTGGCCCATGACTTCATGATAATTGCCTAAAAATTAAACTGGATTATGGCTACATGGAGGTGACTATATTGTTCTGATGTAGAAGTTACATTTTGCATTCCTTATACCAGAACAATTGATCCGCATTACTTATGTTACGTTAGGCAGATATGTATTATGGTACTTCACAGTAGCCAGATGTTCCTTAGCAGATGTTTGGTACTAAGGATAAAAGAGCCTAGAGTGGTGCTCTGGGACACTGGCACTGCTTGGCATACTGTGTCCCATTTATTAAACTTTCCCAGCCACCACAGTCATGGCCTTTCAAGCCACAGAAAAGAATCCTCCCATCTCTGATAAGATCATGGACATTCTTTTACACTGACATTCTGAGAAATTTCAAATAATCCACTGTTAATCAATCTATTCATTCAGGAGAGGTTTTATGTTGTAATTTTTACCCAGAAAAACACACTCTAACAGAGTTCATGAAAAATATATATTTTGTAGGTATTATTTTAACCTTGAGAGTCAAATCCAGGTTAAAAAAATCAGTGCAGGATAGTGGTACACAAAGCAGCTACCCTTAGGAGAAAGTAGTTTTGGTTTTATGACTTCTGCGTAGACATCTTTGTTGTTTCGATATAAAATGCTTCCAAGAAAGCATTTTATACACTCTAGAATAATTTTATTACTGGCAACTATGAAACAGCTCATTTAATAATTTAGATGAGAAAAAGTATATTCGAAAAAAAATATCTTATTATGCTGTTTACTCCCTTACACTTACCATTTTCTTTTTATTTAAGGAAGAGGTCAAAGTAGACTTATTCTAAATATCCAGTGACATGTGTGCATCATCCTTAGGGAATAATATAATTAATACAACTCAGTGCTGTAGGTTTTTCTTTGTCAAATGCCTTGGAGAATTACTATTAAATAATGCAGAAATGACCTTTTAGGAGGACATAACAAGCAGAATCAGGGGAACAGGAAAGTGTAGTGCTGTTCTGAGCAAAACAGACTCCGTGTAGCTCTAGTTCTGGACAGCATTAATAGATTTTACTTGCTGAGGTGAATGAAAAGTCCTGAGGCCAAATAGGTTTTAAAAACATGCTAATAAACAAGGCCTTTACTGTCAGACATTTAACATGCTGTTGGATACTATGAATCTTAAAGAGGGGGACTTAGCCTACAGTATTTCTTAGACTGACATGAGCACAAAACACTTATTTTTTTTTCCTCTTGCATCAACATCTTTATAATAGAAATAGGAAATGAGGCCAGTTGGGAAGGGAAGCAAATATGTACCTTGAAGTCACTAAGATTCTACCTACACCAAAATTCTCCTACTGCCCCAGCTGGCAGCAGACCTTGGCATCATCCACATGGTGATGGTTTTAGGCACATGCAGAACGCAAGAGTTCTGAGGATAAGAAGGCCTGCACTTGGATTTGAGAAGGCCTGGGAGGCCAGGCAGGGTGCCCCTGAGAGGGCAGTGTGTGAAGCTGTGAGTAAGGAGCCTGTTCAGTGGAAACCTCAGCAGTTTGAAAAAGCCAGGAATGTGGATGGTCTAAGAAAAGCCTTGGGAGCTACCAGCAGGAGTGCCACAGGGGTGGAGCCTCGCAAGGCTTTTGGAGATTGCAATTCATTACAGGGTGCTTTGAATGGCCCACAGGGAACTACAGGACTTAACATTTGCCCTTCCAGACTGTGGGCTGGATTTAGTCCTCATGATTTGTATCCTGCTGTGCATACATTTTGCAGTGGCAATGCCTTTGCATGCTGGAAGCATTTTTACTTTTCATTTGTAGAGGGGCTCACAGCTAAGAGTTTGCCTTAGATCTTGGAAGCTTGGGACTTGGACTTTCCTGAATTGCTGAAACTGTCAGGACTTGGCAACTATTAGAGATGGACTAAAATTACTTTCCATAGACAGATGTGCTTAAGCTTTGGAGGGCCAGGGGCAAAAGGTCATGGTTCTAATATACAATGTTCAAGTTGTAAAAAAAAAAAAAAAATCCTCATCTAGTTCCCTCATGCTTCCTGCCTGGAAGAAGGAATGTATGACCTACCTGGAGAGAAATATATCTGTGCCAAGTAGCATACCATTAAGCAAGTAGTTGTCTCTAAAAGTAGTATTAATCTATAAACTAAAGATAATGATACTTAACTTGCATGTTCTTTAAAAATTACAAATAATTCGAAGTATTCAGTTTTAGTTTATGACATAAAAGTCTGCCTTAGTCACTGTAACAAATAGAGTAAAAGATAAATTAAAAATTGCAAAATACTTAAAGCATACACAGAAGTCTAGAGTTAAACTTCAAGTGGGTAAGAGTCTTCTTCTATTTAGATGGCATTTTTTTAGGTTTGGGAAAGGTATAAAAGTTCTTACCATATGGAATTTTCTTCTTGTGAAGAAAAGTAGAGTTTATAATAGCCAGATGATCTTCTAAAACCATAACCTGTCCTCCTCATCCATCCACCAGCAAATATTTGTGCAGAAGTCTTGAAAAGTTTAGGCAGTAGGTGAAGCCAGAACATTAGATTGGAGAGTTAAGAGATCTCCATTGTCTTTCTGAGTCTGATGGAGGGAATTGCTGAGAAAAGCACAGTGCAGAACCCATTCTCAATATATCAGAAGCCAGTTGGGAGCTGAAGATATGTAAAGCTCATTCTGTGCTCCACTTGGTTTCTGATTGAACTGAAGTGATCGGCCCTCATCCTTCCTCCCTGGAAGAGGGGCATTATGAGCCACCTGGAGGGAAATATATGTATGCCAATCTCCATGAGTAGTTTTGCATAAATGCTCAACATAACATTTTTCAAACTTTAGAGGACATGCAAAGAAATAATACTTTCAATAAATAAAATAGTAAAAGCACATCTATTGATGAACCTAAGTTTGGGGTTCATCAAACCCAAATTATGGGGTGACATAATGACATAACACAATGAATATAACAAAATGTGTGAAAATATTGACAAAGTGGGAAAAAATTAAGAAAAGGAATCAAATCTCTAAAAAGAACTGAGTGGATTTTCTAGAACTATAAATTACACAAAATGCTAATACTGTGGAATGAATCAGTTATGTGAAAGTCAGCTAAAAATTACTTGAACTAAAGAACAAAAAGAAAAAAGGACTTAGTTCCCTGTCTTCCATAAAATGAGTCTTGGTGAACCACTTGGGAGGGGAGAGACTATACCCATCACCCCTCCACCATCAAGGGAGCCTCAGTGAGCCCCACAGGAGGGGAGAAACACCACCCATTGCCTCTCTGCCATTGAGGGAGCCTCTGTCCTGGGGAGCCCAGGTGCGTGACTCCATCCCCTGTGCATCAACAGCTAGCCAGCATGGAAAGCACACAGAATACAACAACTGGCTCATCCAGAGGAATGCAGGGTGAATACTCTAATAATGGGAAACACTTTTCGTACACACTCTTAATTTATGCTTGATTTTGTTACAGAACAAAGCAGTTTGCTGCTCTGATCTAAGTACAAAATCAATCGTTAGCGACAGTTTATTAATTTCTAAATGGTATTTGATGTTATGATTATTACTCATTGTACTTCTGTTCCCAGCATGCTGTATTTGTTGTAATTAGTTGTTCTCCCTGCGTGATAATATCAGGAAGCTCTAGGGCAATACCATCACCACAGCACCACACAAAAAGATTGAGGACACAGTCAAATAGAAAAAATCATCCCACTCTCAATAAGTTAGGAAGGTAGGATTTTGGGACAGACACAAAGAATCTCCTACACTCAGAAGATATCCCTGAAGGACAGATGTTTCTTATAGAAGCCTTGATACTAATGATATAGAACCTACTTAAAACCTCACAAGGATTATCACAAAAAACAAAGAGGTTTTTGAAATAGAAAACATCAAAACAAAGGAGCAAAGTATCTCTCTGACTTCTATCCCACCCATAACAAGTCTAAGAGGCATCAACATAGAACAAATTAGGAGTCACACATCTCAAATTTCTGAAATGACAGCTGCTGAAAAAAAGAAACAACTCTGAGAAGACACAGAAGAAATCAGATCAGAAATAATCTCTCAGGTTAAAAAAAAGAAATGAGGGCCGGCGGTATAGCTCAACGGACTAAGCGCTTGCTTAGGTAAGCGCAGGGACCAGTGTTCCATCCTTGGTTCCCCCAGCCGCGCCGGCCCCGCCCTCAGGTGCGCTGAGCCGGCGATGCAATCCAGGTGTGGTGGCGCGCGTCTGTAATCCCAACACATGGGAGGCAAAAAGCAGGAAGATCGCTATGAATGTGGGCTGCATGCATAGTGAGACCCTGCACCAAAAATAGAAAAAGACAAAAAAAAGAAATGACATAATAATAAAAAATTGCTCAGCATATCTAAAAAAGACATAGAGAAAAATAGAGGAGTAGGAAAGTGGTGGAAACTTCGAGTGAACAATAGCAGAAAGAATTAGAATGCATGAAACAGATTCAAACAGATATCCAGGAAATTAAAAATTCCATTGAAAGCTGGCAAATCTGCTTAAATGAAACTTAAGACAGACTTTCAGTCCTTGAAGACAGCATCACAGCTAGTGATCATGAAAGGAAAGATCTCTTTAAAATAAAAAGGAACCAGAAAATAACAATTCAACAGTTGCAAGATGAGGCAAAGACAAACAATATAAGGTGCATAGCTGTCAATGGAAAAGCAGATATCAATACAAATGACAGAAAAAAGCCTTTTGGTAGAAGTCATAGCAGAAAATTTCCCAAATATGTGGAAAAAAATCTGAAATACAGTAACTGAGGCATACAGAGCTATAATTAGCTATAACAAAAATAATTCTACACCCAGACATATAACAATCAAGCTCCCAGGCTTGGGAGATAGCTTGGTGATCTAAGTACTTGCTTGGCAAGTGCAAGGACCCGGGTTCTATCCCTGGTACCGCGTGCTGTGCTGGCCCTGGAACCCCCGATGTACTGTGTCGGCCACCAAAGCCAGGCGTGGTGGCACATGCCTGCTGTGCAGTGCTGGGGAGGCTGAGATAGGAGGGGCACTGTGAGTCCAAGCTGCATAGCAAAATCCTGTACCAAATAAATAAATAAATATAAAATAATCAAGATCCCAGAAATTCAGCACAAGAACAGAATATTAAAAGCTATTAGAGAAAAGAAACATGTCACCTATAAGTGAAAGCCCATCAGCATCGCAGACTTCTCAAGGCAACCCTCAGGTCAAGAAGAATTTGGACTGAAGTATTTGAAAGAAAACAACTTCCAGCCCAGACTGATGTACCCTTCAAAACTATCTTTCAAAATTAATGACTAAAAAAAAATTAATGGCTAAATAAGATACTTCCAACTGAAGAAATTTTTGACCACCAAATTAACCCCACAAAGAGTGATATTCTGGATATGGATAAAAATGAGTGGGATTCCAAGAACAATAATAGCAAGAAACCTCCAGTTAAATAAATGGGAAAAACAGGAACCAAAAGCACAACAGTAACATGACAAGGATAAGCCAATACACATTAGTTATCATTCATGTAAGTGGCCTCAATTCTCCAATCAAAAGAAACACACTGGCACAGTGTTTTTTTTTTTTTTTTCTTAAATCAAGAAACAAAATCCACCAATATGCTGTGTACAAGAACCATATTTTTCTCAAAAGGAAATTTATAGACTGAAAGTCAAAGATAGAAAACAAGGTTTCATGTGAAAAGAACCCGTAAAAAAGCAGGGGTAGATGATGCTTGCGAACTTCACACAAAGAATGATTTAAAAAAAGAAGATAAATCACTACATACATGTTAGGTGAAAACTTCAAGAGGAAGAGGTAGCAATCATAAATCTATATGCATGGAACAGATAGCACCAAACTATAAAACAAATATTAATAGACAAGGAAAATCAAATAAGCAGTAACAAAATTGTAATGTGGGACGGACCTTAACACCCCATTGTCACAAAGAGATATGAGAGCTAAACAAAAAATTAGTAAAAAAAAAAAAAGGAACAAGAATTAAACAAATTTGTGAACAAATGCACTCAGTAGATGTTTACAGAGTGTCCCACCCAATAACATCAGAATACATATTTATTTCAGCTGCACCTGGGACATTCTCTAAAATAGACCATATTCTAGCACCTAGAACACGCTCAAGTGAATGCAAATTAACTGAGATTTTGCCATCCATGCCATCTCACCATGGAGCAATGAAATTGGAAATTATTCACAAAAGAAACCACAAAAACTCTGTGAGCGCATGGAAATTGAAGAATACCTTCCTGAATAACTAATTGAACACCAATGATATTAAATAAGAAATGAAACAATATCTACAATCAGATGAAAATGCAAATACAACTTAACCAGATTCTGTGGCACAAAGTGAAAGCAGTTCTCAGAAGGAAACTTGGAACAGGGAATTCTCACATCAGGAAAACAGAATGAGAAGGCCCTTATCCTGAACCCGAAGCATCTAGAAAAAGAGAAAATCAATCCCAAAGCCCAAAAACAGGAGGAAATTTTAAAGACTAAAACAAACAATTAATGCAATGGAAACTGATTAAGGAAACAATATAAAAACTTAATGAATCGAAGACTTGGTTCTTTGGAAGAATAAATTAGATTGATCAGCCCCTTAGGCAACCTTATCTTCAAAAAGGGAAGAAAAACTCAAAGTCATGCAATAAGGAATTGAAAGGGTGAAATCTCAGAGGAATTTCCTATGGAAATTCAGACAGTCTTAAATACCCACTTCAAAAATCTTTACTGTCATAGATAGAAAGCATAGAAAAAATTGATTCCTAGAAACATATGAATTACCAAAGCTGAGTCAAAAGGATATAAAAATTCTGACTAGTCCAATATCAATCAATGAGATTTAAAGTATTATTAAACCAACTTAGAAAAGCCCAGGTTCTCATGGGTTCACAGCTGAATTCTACAAAAAGCTTAGAAAAGATTTAACACAAATGCTATTCAAACTGTTTAATGAAATTAAAAGGGAAGCAAGTCTCCCTAACTCATTCCTACAGGCAAGCATTACTCTGATACCAAAATTTGAGAAAGACCAAGCAAAAAAGAGGACTACAGGCCAGTCTGCCTCACAAACATAGATGCAAAACATTCAATAAATCACTAGCAAACAGAATGCAGCAAATCATCAAGAAGTTTACATACAATGACCAGCTGGGGGACCAACCCAGGAATGCAAGGGTGATTCAATATATGCAAATTAATAAATGTAATATGTCACAGCAACAGATCCAAAGACCAAAAATCACATGGTCATCTCAATAGATGAGATACAGAAAAGCTTTTGACAAAGCTCAACACTACAGAACATTGGGACAGATGGCCTTTACCTCAACCTGATAAAAGCCACCTCTGACAACCTCACAGCAAGATCACACTAAATTGACAAAGATGGAAAGCTCTAGGTGTAAAATGAGGAACAACATGAGGATGTCCATTGTCACCACTCCTATTCAATCTAGTCCTGCTGACATTAGCCAGAGAAGTTAGACAGAAAAGAGAAATAAAAGGAACGAGGATTGGAAAGGAATACGTGAAATTATAATTATTTGCAGATGACATTGATTTACATAGACAACCCCAAAAACTCCACCCAAAGATTTCTAGATTTAATAACCAAATTCAATAGTATAGCAGGATACAAAATCAATACACGAAAGCCAGTAGTATTCCTGTACACAGATAGCCAATGCACTGAGAAAAAAAAATCAGACATTCATAGTATTGATCATATTAAATGTATACAGCCTAAGCTGCATGTAGGTTGTGCACACCTATAATTCCAGCAATCTGGGGCCGGGTGCAAAGGCAGGAAGATCATAAGTACAAACCCAACATGGATGGGTTTATTGATGTTAGTGAAGCCCTGTGTCAAAATAATTTCTTTTTTTGTTTTTGTTTTGCTTTACATGGGGGATTTGTGAGCACTTTAAATTTTGGGGTTTTTTATCTGTTGTGGAATTCTCTTTTCTTCATTTGCAACTTTTTACTCCAGACTTTTCTAGAAATAAGCATTTCATACTTAAAGTTTAACATTTAAAAAAATGCTACAATGATTAGTTAAATATTATTCTGGAACTCAAAGTAGAAAGCAATTTTTTCATCTTCTAACCATTTTGTTGTCTTTTTTATTAATACTACTTTATCCAACTTAGCTCTTTTTCTTTAGCACATGAATTATTCTATCATTAATCTCTACTTGGAGGATACTTAAGTTCTTTGTTTCTTAACCTCAAATTTGAAGTAAGTTCTTCTAAAATATTAATGTTAAAATCAATGTGTGAAAATACGTTGTATAATAGATGTGAACTCAGACATGAATATATATGTGTACATGATTAATAAATGATGTAAAAATTACAGTTGTAACCTTAGAAACTGCTAAAAATATTAAGTAAATGTATATCATTAAGGTTTTTATGTAATTGTTTTATTTGGACTTAATGGGTAAAGTTATACAATGAGCAAACAGTTAAAAATACTTCACAAATCTGCATGCCATCCTTGCACAGGGGCCATGGTAATCTTCTGTGTATTGTTCCAATTTTAGTACGTGCACTGTCAAAGCGAGCATAAAAATAATTTCTTAAAGGCATAGGAATTTAGTTTAGTGTGAAGGCCCTGGGTTCAAGCCCCAGTAAGGAAAGCAAACAAACAAAACGTAAACAGGCCATACACATCAAATAGAAAGTGAGATATTATAAGACTAGATTTAAAACTGTAAGCACTAACTACTGCTTATAAGAGGAAAAATTTAATGTAAGAACACTGAAGTGTTGAAAGTACAAGGGTGGAATAAATGAGTTCCGACATCTATTGTACCTCATGGAGACTGTAGTTAACACGCTGTATGTTTGAAAATTAGTGAGAATGGCTCCTCACACATGAAAATAACTATGTGAGGTGTTAGGTTAATTAGTTTGCTCATGAAATTCATTTCATGATATATGTATACATTACAATATCTCATTGTAATCTTTATAATTTCAATCTGTCAATTACACTTCAATGGAGCTGGAATTTTTTAAAATTTTTTAAAGTTCTATTAGTACTTGTTCGTAGTGCTTATTGATTGTATTTATGGTGGGAAACGGTATATGTACATAACACATCTTAGTTCTTTTTACTTTCCCTTCCCCTAAAGCTGGAAACATTTAAAAATAAAATAAAAAGAAGGCTGGTGAGAGAGCTCAGCTGACCAAGCTCTTGCCTAGGCAACTTTAGGGACAGGGGTTCAATCCCCCAGTTGGCCCTGATCCCGAGAGCATTCTGAGCCAGCCACTGAAACTGAGCATGGTGGCTCATGCCTGTAATCCCGTCACTGGGGAGGCTGAAAACAGGATCACCACAATCTGAGGTGCCTAGTGAGACCCCGTACCAAATACGTAAAATAAAATAAAATTAAATTAAATTAAATAAAGATATAACACGCACACACTGATTAGGCAAGCTTGAGCAGGACTGTAAGAGAACGTAGGCTGTAGGATGTACCTCTCACATCCCCATCTACAGAGAACGAATTCGACCAGGACTTTGGATGCAGTCCAGCCCTGTGTTTACTCCAAAGCCCCGCCTCTATCCTAATGCTCCCTTCTGTGTGTGTCAGGGACACAGTCCTCTTCCCAGGAGACTGGAACTACTCTAATGGCTGCGCTGGGCTCAAGGACTCTCCAAGAGCCTTACTGGGTCTTACACGGTACGGCAACTTTCCCTCGTTCCATGTGCCGTTTCCTCTCTTTCTCTTTCGCTTGTGGTAACGCCTGAACTGCATTCTTGCATTCGGGCTCCTCTCCCAGACTTTCCGCATGTTTACTTCATTTTCCTCCCTGGAAGTTGGCAAATTATAGACCTGGCAGGAGAAGGCAATTTAATTGTAATAATAATCACTGACAATGACTGTTACATTCAGGTTTAAAATAGCTCCCGAGCCTGGCATGGTGACCCACGTCTGTGATCTCAATGTTTTGGAGACTGAGGAAAGTGGATCACCATGAGTTCAAGACAAGCCTGGACTATATAGTGAGAGGAGCCTGTCTCAAAAAATTAATAATAATAATAGCAATAAATGAAATAGCTCCCAAACCCTCATGTGTTTGGAAGAGAACTGGATTATGGGGTTGCTATAGCTGGCTGTTGGGATCTGGTTGGAAGAGGTGGGTCATGGAAGAGTATATCTCCTGGTTCCTCCCTTCTCACTCACTGCTTCCTATCCACCATGATTAGAAGAACTTTCCTCTGCCACGACCCTCTGCTATGCCACATCTTTCCTGGGGCCCACTGACCATGCACTGCTAACTGTGAGCTAACAAACTTCTTCTTTAAGCTGTAGACATTGGGCATTTGTCCCAGCAACAAGGAAGGTCACTATAACAGTGACTTATGAAAAGACTCCATTGGCTATGTGTGCTATGGAGGTGTGGTAAGGCAGGTCTTTGAAAAATAGGGGGAAAGATGCGTACAGAAACAGTGGAGCTGGCTGGAGACTGGTAAGTCACACTGATGCCCTGTGGTGAATAATGCATGGCGGAGAGTGGTTTATAAGCAATTAATACCTAGAGAGCCATAGAATATAGTGATAGCTGACAGGAAGCCCAATTGCTTGTAGTAAAAGGGCCAAAAAAATACATGTGGTAGGCTGGAGATCTGATTTTCAGGATCATGGAGCTTGAATGTGCAGTCAAAGCAACTCTATGTGAATCTGATGGCCCTGCACAGATAACCTGGAGGGCACTGACCAGACTACCCCCTGGGGCAGCTCTGCCCTTGCTTAGCAGGGGCCAGCACTGCCACTGTGCTAAAGATGCCACAGAAGTGTGTCCCTGTTGTGGCAGCTATGGTGCCTAAAGTAGCTACCCCTACCTCCACTCCTATGTACCAGCCCATGTAGTAGAATTAAATCCAAGCATAAACCTGAATATACACCAGAGCTGCTAGTAAAGAAAACTGTAAGTCTAAAAAAAAAAATACATAAGAATTTTCCATCATGCACTGGGGAGGAGATTTTGAAGGTGCCTAATCGAAAGAGCTGGAATGTGATGCTGGAGAAGCAAACGTTCAGCAAGTTTGGAACATGGTTTCTGAACACAGTTTTATCACCTTAGCAGGGATCTAAAGGGAAGAATCTGGTCTGCTGCTGGGCAGCCTGGAAAAGCAGATGATGCCCAGCTTCCAGCGAAGTAGAAATGCCTAAGTTGTCCCCACTGAGGGAGGTTGGCCTGCTGGAATGGATAGATTATGTAATCCCAGATGGTTATATCCCAGGAGAAGGCTCGGAGGACAGAGCACTCAGTGCCAGCAGCCAAACATCACTAGGAATTTCAGCAGTGGCTTTCGCCTGCCAACTGGAAATGTTGGTAGCAGAGCAGTCGCGGAGCTTGGTGCGTGCATGCCTATGTAGATGTGGAGGCCCCAGAGTAGCAGCAATCAAGCAGTGATATTTCTTATCTGCTAGAACCCAGGAGGCCACAGGTAATATAAAAACAAAGGTCATAGGAACAACCAAGGGGAACTGATGTCCAAGAAAGTGTAAAGATTGTTAACAGCACATAATACCCCTTGGGGAAACAAAGACCAATAGGTTGCATGGGTGCTGCTTGCTATTAATGATGTGTTAAGAGTCCTCCAGATAAGAGCACTCATTGTCTTGAAAGTCACAGCACTTTCCTCAGTTTTCAGCAATGAGTCAAAATTTCAAAACCAAACCAATTGAGTAATGACATGTCCATGGGCTGGGGAGATAGCTCAGCAGCATCAAGACCTGCCTGGCAAGCACAGGGTCCTGAGTTTGATCCCTGGTACAAAAAAAAAAAAAAAAACCTTCACTAAAGACATCCAAAGGGCCAGCCAAATAGCTGAGTGGATTAAAGCACCTGCAAGCAGGTGCAGGAGCCAGGTGTTTGATGCCTGGGCCTGCCATGCCAGCCCTGCCCCCAGGGCATGCTGAGACAGCAATTGAAAATGCTTGTGGTGTCGTGTGCCCATAATCTCAGCTCTTGGGAGGATATAAATAGATGGATCGCTATGAGTCCGATCTGGTAGTGAGGCCACAGGTCACACACTGACCCATTAATCATGACGTCATGCTTATTGCATGGAAGTCAGAGGTAGCAGTAAGCTGTAAGTCTTGGTGTGTGTTTTCCTTCATACCAGAAGTCTCTTTAACTCTCCCAAGACAAATTGAGTGCTTTACAATTAAGTTCAGTTCTCGTGTTATTTGGAGTTAGCATAGACCCCATGAGTTAGGGCTCAGTTCTGCAACCCTGTCTTGAGCCCCTCTTGACTCAGACTTCTTTTCAAGTTCTCTACAAATGCAGATTCCCTCTCAGACTTAATAGCTTGCTAGAGCAGCTTCCATAACTTAGCAAAACACTAGATCACATGACTGATTTATTGTACAGGCTAGAATTATAGCCAAGGGAAAGAGATTCACAGAACAAGATGCAGTAGGAAAGACACTGGGTCTCCACGTCCCCTCTGTGGAAATGTACCAATGTTCCATCACCCCACTGCATTCATCAGCTCAGACCCTCTGCGAACACATGTCATTGAGGGGTTTCTATGGAAGTCCTCGCAAGTATACAGAGTGGACTAAATCCTTGCCTATTTGTGATAAAATTCAATCTCTAACTCTTCACTCCCCTGTGAGGTCCAGGGGAAGCCTGAAGTTTCCAAGTACTATCTTATTCTCTTGTCTGGCAACCTGCCTCTGTCCTGAAACTATGAACACTATGGTAGTACAAAGATATGCTGTATTTGTATAAGTTCAAATATTGGTAAAACACATTTGTTATAAATAAGACAAGATATTTCTATCACTCCTGTCATTCAGGAAATTCCAATAGATTCTGAAAGCTCTAAATGACAAATCAAGAAAAGACCAATATATGTTTCTTATTAACAAAACATGCAAATTTTTAGCAAATGGGGGGTGCATTCCCTAAATCAGTTCTGTGTAGGGATATCATTTCCCAAGAGACAAATTTCTGATTCTTGCATCTCTATCTCCTACCATAAACAAGGAAGGGTTGGTTTTGTGAGCTCTATAGGAAATGTACCCCATACTTAGAAATATTGCTATCCAGTATATCAAGTGACATAGAAAGCTTCCAGCACTCGCTGAGACCAAAGAATGATCAGGCCACAGGGCAATCAGCACTGTCGCTTGGGACGTATGATCCAACAGACACCCATGGTGTTGCAATGGTCATGTGGTGGGAAAATATGAAGTAAAGCTTTTGGCAAGTCTAGTGGAAGAATTTTAGCTCAGGCCCTGGGATTCTGGAACAAAGCCACGTGATCAGAGTAGAGATTTAGAAGCCCTTTGAAAAAATAGCTCTTAGTTGTTGTGCTTGAGTCCTGGAAGAAATAATTGATCACCAGGTATCAAATGACTCCCTAAAATGCTTACCATAAAGCCACATGAATTTAATTGAAGTCTACAGAAAGGTATTGCTAGTATATTTGGGATTGGGCCTGAATAGTAAAAGTAGGTGTCATGAGAAGGAAATCAAAGCTCCGTGCCACCAGCTGTGACAGTGGCTGACACTCTTGCACTTACTCTTGCAGTTGGAGAGGGAGAGGTGCCACATGGCCAGATGAAAGAAACTGAAAAAGCCCAAGCTTACTTTATAGATGAATTGGTTCCATACGTGAATGCAGGCCAAAACTTAATAGTGGTTTTGCTAGACCCACACTCGGGGAAGGACTGTGGAAAGAAGGTCTTCATCATAACAGAGAGATGAGCAATAAAGATAGTCATCTGCTTTACATAGAAGGAAAAATGATGCTGGGTGAATATATATATATAAGTTCAAGAAAGCACCCTATGGCCTTGATAGTCTTGTGAGGGAACGGAAAGAATAAGAATGGCAAGATCAGGGGCCAGTGAGATAGCTCAATGGACTAAGCACCTGCTTAGGCAAGAACAGGGGTCAGAGTTCAATCCCAGGCACCACATGCTGTGCTGTCCCCACCCCCAAGGCACACTGAGTTCACTACTGGATCAGGTATGGTGGCAAGCACCTGTAATCCCAGTGCTGGAGAGACTGAAAACAGGAGGATCACTATAAGTCCAAGATGCATAGTGAGACCCTGTACCAAATACATGATTTTTTTTAAAGGCAAGATCAGAAACAAGGAGTCTGAGGGAAAACATGTGGATTGGTACAAGGGTGAGAGCATGAAGGAGGACAACTTGTGAATTATAGGTGAACATGCCCCAGAAAGTATCTGCTGTGGATTAAGCAATGAGCACTGAGATGTGCAAAGGGACTCAGCCATTTTCTGCTGGGCTAGTATTTTCATCCTGATATAATGGGAACATGAACAGAGCAAACGTAGTGGCAGAAATGAAGACTCATGCGTGCCCTGGAGCAGGACGCCACTTACTAATGCCAGCCTAGCTGCTGCTGCTTCTGGACAGCCAGAAGAGCCAACACTGAACCCCTGCTAAGGCCAGCCCATCTGCCACAGGGTAGCACTTATTCTACTGAGCCATCTCCCCGGCTCCACAGGGTAGCAAGATGAGCAAACAGAACTCTTCCATCCTGTTAAGGGCAGCCAATCATCCTCGCAGACCTGGAGCATGTGTGCACTCTTCCCACCTGCAAAGCCTCAGCCTGCTAGCACCACCACCAGGGCCCACGAAGTGCATTGTCCACAAGCCTAGAAACTCACTCACAAAATAGCCTTCAAGCAACAGAACTGCTTTTTCAAGGGGTGGGAGTGGGCGCATAGCAACGGAACCAACCAATGACATTGCAAACTGGCTTCATGGACTTCTGCAACTACCTACTCTTCGGTCTCAAAAGCCCCTTTGTGATTTGAATGTAACTCATTCAAGTAGCATAGTTGACCATGGAAATGAAAGGAGAAAATACTGAGGGGGTTCGATTCCCGGGCCTGCCGTGCTGGCCCTGCCCCCAGGACATGCTGAGACAGCAATTGAGACTGGGTGTGGTGGCGTGCACCTGTAATCCCAGCTCTGGGGAGGCTGTTAACAGGTGGATCACTATGAGTCCGATCTAGGGGTGAGACCCTGAACATCCTAAAATACAAAAAAAAAAAAAAAAGAGAAAATACAGACAAGCAGAGGGAAATGATGGGAGTCATTACACAGACAGAAGCAGATGGAAGACACCGAAACAGACAGAGTCCTGACAGAGCGCTAGTTTTTGCTTAGCCCCAGCCCAGGAGGCCTCTGTTTCCCAATAATAATTTGCCCTCTGGCTTTTTGACTTGAACAAGTCTTACTTGGTTTCTGTTATTTTCCGGTAAAAGATTTTGTCTAATGCAATACATACCAAAGAGACAAGCTATCACCTTCACATGAACTTTCCGATACATGATATAGTTGTTCCCAAAGAGCGAGTCCTACCACTTTTAGGGTTAGATAGACCTTTGTGGATGAAGAAAAGATTTTGAGCATTATAGAGAGGCACTAAATCGACACCTTGAGATACTCTGACAAATATCAGGAAAGGCATGTTTCGGAAAATGAAATTGCTTCACTATTTGGAAAGTAGAAAATAATGAGTCTTGGAGCACTTGTCGACCTTCCAAACTACGATGTGGATGAGTGTATAATATCACATGCAGGAGGAGAAACCGACAGATTCCAAATTTAGCATTTGTTTAAAAATAGGGACCATGTTTAACAATTTCTTTTCTGTTGTTAATGCACTTCACAGTCTAGAACTATTTTAAATGCGTTAAAGTCTAAGCACACATTGGAGACTTAAGATTTATTTATTTATTTTTTTATTTTTTATTGGCTGAAATAAAAATTGAAAAGTATCTCTTGGAATGTTTCAGGCAAAATGCTCCATATGGCTTTCTCCTGATAGCACTGTCAACAGTGCCCCCTAGTGGTACACTACGTAGGCACTGAAGAACGGAAAAAATGGAACAAACGATCTTGCTAAACTCATTGCTAAGATTTTCATGAAAATATGAACTTTTACACTTCCACTTGGTAACTGACTGTTATATTTGGCAAGGAAGTGTATCTTTTCAAATCATCTCAGTAAATATCCTAACGCACAGTATTTCAAAGCTAATTTTCCCTAGTGGTTTTTCTGAGCATGTGCCAACTAGCGCATGGTAATAGCCATCTGTAATGTCTTACCGGGGCACTTCTGGGTCATAACTTCCACTGTGCACCTTAAAAGAAAATGAAATCTGCTTTTATGGAGGATAAAATCATTCTTCCCCAAACTTCTGCTTTCAAAACCCAATAACCTTCGACACTGGAGCTTCAAATGCCAATGAATGACGACTTCGAAGATCTTATCAGGATTCTGAACTTACCAACTATGAGTTCTCTTTGCTTAAGAAGTCTTCAAACTGTAGCTTTCAGACATGGGAGCAAGCCAAGCAAAACAATACTTAAAGTTACAGGAAATAAAATTTTTCAGCCCTGGCTCAGCAAAGAGCTTCCCAAAGGAGCTATGGCTGAAGTTAAAAGAGGAAGGCTATTTACATATCTCGCTTCTCTTGGATTCAAACCAATGCATTGCTGGCTCTTGTCTCTGGCTTAAGAGTTCTCTGTCTATCCAAACTGTCCTTTTTCTCCCCTTCAAGTCCCTGTCTCCTACATTCTAACTATCCTACATTCCCTTCTGTAGCTGAATATGTGTGAAATTCTGAAAGAAACTTCTGAAACAAACTCTCAACTATATATATCGATAGATAGATACGTAGATAGGATAATTTATTTATTTGATACAAGATCTCACTACGCAGTTCGTAGTGATTCTTCTGTCTCAGTCTCCCCAGCGCTGGGATTACAGGTGTGTGGCACCACATCCAGTTTCAGGGACAGCATGGCATATGATACCAGGGATTGAACTCAGGTCCTTGTGCTTGCCAAACAGGCCTTAGACTACCAAGCTATCTCCCAAGCTCTCACATCGATATTTGAATGAGAACATTTTGCCTGAATGACTTTGAGTTAGGTATGAACCAATACTTTATTTCAGGAATTCTACTTAAAGAGAAAAATACATCTTCAGATAGTTATGGTGCATATAGACAAGGGCCATTGACATTAATTCTTCTTAAAAGATTGAGGTGATTACATTCTATAACTACTAAGCACTTCCTGTTTTTGCACTGGTAAGAGGGAATCTATACATTGATGTTATGGCTTAGGTCTAGAGAGCTCTGCACATGTGTTGTGACTGGGATCATGTGGGAGCTTCATGCTGCCTCCATGGAATTCGTAGCTGACCTCCAGTTCCGAGACAGGGTCTGGTGAGAGATCAGTCCCCAGAGGAGTGGCCCAGAAAGTCACTGCTTCCTGGGTGCTACCCCTCGAGTGGCTTTCTTTTAGCTAGACCGTTCCACTGGGTCCTGTCTGCCTGGAAGCCAACCTACCACTGAAACTTCTCAAGCTAATCGAGCCAAAATAAATCTCTTTAAGTTGTGAGTTCTAAGTATTGTGACTCAGCATCAGAGAGCGATTACAACAGCTAAATATTATGTCTTTGAAGAATTCTTTAGCAGCTTACAGAGTTTCATTAGGCGATGTAAACTTCCACACAGTAGTCCCTTGCTATGTTGTGCTTCAACTTTGGGAGATTCACTGTTACGCAGGTTTTCAAAAAATATTACTACAAATTATTTATTGCAGAGTTTCTGTTCTACCACACGATTTTGCTGCAAAGTGCAGTGTACATATGTTGCTAAAATGATGTGGGCTTATGAGTTAAGAAAATGGTGAAGAACATTAGAAGTGTTTTTAAAACTGTAGGAAAGGCTTCTAAGGGTGTAGGAAGGGTTTATAAAGCCTTAAAATATATGTGAAGGCTAAAATAAATATAACATAGCTACTTTGCTGATTTTCACTTATTACAGGGGCATCTGGAATGTAACCTTCATGATAAGTGAGAGGATGTTCTACTATTTTCTCCATTGTCATTTCTGGTGTCTTGGAATCAAGTGACTGGCATAGGTATAAATGCCACTATTGGTCCTGACTTGGCTCTTCTGAATAGTAAATCACTCATACAAACTAATTAAAGATCTCTTTGGGGTCTCCATTAGTAACTGGCTGACAATTTCACCTATATGTGGCCCTGGGCTAAATAATAGACAAAGGTGTATAGAACCCAACATGCTAGCATATAGTATTGAATTTTCTGAAATATTCTTTCTAGAATGATCCCTAAGTTATTCAACCAGGCAGCCCTTTCTTCTCAGCATTTTGGGAAACTATAGAAAAACACATACCTGGTACTTTTCACTCTAAAACAGTGCTGTTATGGTATATTCTATGAAAGTTTATAAATTCAAATGACACCCTGAATTTCCTCAGTCACATGATGCTCATTTCAAGTGCTCATTGGCCATCTGTGATCATGACAGCTACCCTGGACAATGCAGGACTAAACATTCCATCATCACAGGAAGTCCTACAAGCAGCATTAGTGTGTTCCTCATAGCAGTTTCAAACTCGGCAACATTTTCAAACTGAAGCCTCCAAGAAACTCATACAAATAGTACTCTGTAGAAAATTGTTAAGCAGCATTTCATGTAAGTAATCAAAGAAAAGATTCTCAGAGGGCCAGCCAGATAGCTCAGCAGATTAAAGCACCTGCTTAGGCAGACACAAGGACCAGGGTTCGATCCTCTACATGGAGTGCCATCCCTCCCTCCAGGGCATGCTGAGACAGTGACTGAGACTGGGTGCAGGCCTGTAATCCTAGCACTTAGGAGACTAAAAACAGGAGGATCACTACAAGTTTGATCTTTGAGACCCTGTAGACCCTGTACTAAGTATATTAAAAAAAAAAAAAAAAAGATTCTCAGAAAGGGAACAAATACACATCATCTGCCTCCTGTTAAGAGGAGCTTAATATCATGTGTGCAGTATTTCTGCCAATAGCACATAACCTGAATCTAATCATTAGGAAAGATCAGGTAGAAATTAAAAGAGATTCTACAGAATACTTCACCTGCACTTGTTTAAATATCACAACCACAAAAGACAACAGTTGGAACATGAAAGAACCATGACAGCTACATTTAATGCATGATTCTTGATTTGACACCCACCAGGGAGTGGAATTACAAAGAAAATCACCAAGACAACCGATCAAATCAATTTTGAGATATATAGGACTACTACAAAAATTGCCAAGCCAAGATTCTTGGTTTTGATTATTATGCTATTGTCAGGTAGAACAAAGCCCTTCATCTTAAGAAATAGATACAGACATATTTAAGGGCAAAGGACTAATCTCTAGGTTCCAATTAAGAAAGAAAAAGAGCACATGATCTTGTTTCTCCCATTGAGAACATAAAAGTCAACTAATAGAAGATGTATGGAGGAACTATTTGACAAATCTCAGAGGAAATGGTAACAGGCAGATTGGAGAACCACTATAAGGGCCGCAGAACTGGAATAAATTTTCCATTTTCAATCTGTCTCTCAAGCTGGACTCAAAGGCAAGCTGAAATCGAGGCACACATAACAGAAGCAGAAAAAAAACTACCATCTCTCTTGTCAGAGGAGATAAAGTGGGACTCCTGTAGGTCACAGTTGGTGAGAGAATCCCCTGAAGTGTTCTCTTCTCTTGTCCCAGCCCTCAAGCAATTCTATGGTGGCACAGAAGCCATCATCTCAGGGAAAACACTTAAACTTGAGTGGGAGGGAAATCCTCATGACCAAAGAACCCAAGAGTGAGCAGAAGAAATCTTGTCTCTCTTTTCTCTCTGTCCTCTCACTGCTTGTCTCCATTGTGGACACAGTTATGAAAAATGTGTAGCAAACCAGGAAAACCAATCAAAAGACCTGGAAAGAGTACTCACAAGCAGGAGAGGGAATAGTGGAAAGAAAGAAGCTCAAGAAAGTAATTCTACAAAGGCCTGTGTGAACCGCTGGGCTCAGACTTGAGCTGTGAGGGTACAGTCTCATCCTAAACAGCACACAGGAACCATTGAGAACAGATCTGCAGAGTAGACCACTGTACCCCAAGTCTCAAACCAGCCACATGGTGTCACACACAACTCCAAGAAGTACTAAAAAAGGCTTTGAAGACTGAACTGATATCAGAACCAGAGCCAATGGTACCATAGCCAAGGTAAGCTAGCAATGCTTAACCTAAACCTCCATTTTCCCATTTCCTGCTGGAGCAACAAATGAAAATTCCCACAGGATTCAACCAGACCTGTGTGTCCACCATAATATTCAAAATGGCTAGAGTCAAATCTATTTTTTTTTTTTCTTGTTTTGGTGGTACCGGGGATTGAACTCAGAACCTTGTGCTTCCCAGGCAAACACTTATTCTACTGAGCTATCTCCCTGGCCCATAATAATCTAATTATTTTATAAGTAAACAACCAGAAAAACCTTAACATCTCATAAGGGAAAGGACAACAGTCATGGACATAGACATTGAAAGGAGACAAAGAGACCATAGCTATCTCAATATTTCCCCAATAAGAGATCGTGGAAATTTTCAAGGCTAGCAAAAAGATAAAAAGCTCAGTAGATAAACAGAGAACAATTAGGGAAGAGAAAGAAATAAAAGGAATAAGGGTGGTAAAGGAAGAAGTTATCATTATTTGTGGATGCCATGATGCTTGACAAAGAAAAATCCAAATAATCCACCAAAAGTCTTATAAATTTAACAACCAGATTCAGTAGTGTAGCTGAATTCAAGGTCAACACTCAAAATTAGGGCCAGGGAAATAGTTCAGCAGCATAAGCACCTGCTTAGCAAGCACTAAGTCCTGAGTTCAAACCCCAGTATCCAACCAAAAAATAAAATACATTCTTGCACACAACAACAAACTCATTGAGAAATAAATTAGGGAAACCACACCCTGAACAATAGCAGCCAGAAATGAAATACTTTAGAATCAGTCTAACAAAGAAAGAAAAGACCTATGCATTGAAATTACAGTACTCTGTAAAGAAATCAAAGACTCTATCTGAAAATGGAAAGATAATCCTTGTTCATGGAAAGGAAGATTCAACGTAGTGAAAATAGCCATAGTCTCAAAATTGTTCTACAGATGTAAAGCAATCCTGATCGAAATACCAGTAGCATACCTCACAGAACTAGAGAAAACATTCCTAAATTTCATTTGGAAAGAGACCTAGAATAGTAAAAGCAATTCTTGTTAACAAGGTACCAGACATCACAATTCCTGACCTAAAATTATATTACAAAGTTGCTATAATAAAATCAGCATGGTACTGGAAACACAAATGCCAGGATTTGTGGAACAGAATGTAAGATGCAGGCACAACCCTAAACACACTCAGCCACTTTATCTTTGATAAAAGGACCAAACAAAGTCACTGGAAGAAGGATAACCTCCTCAATGAATGGCAGAGGAAAAATTGGTTTTCCACATACCAAGGGATAAAACTAAACTCATGTCTATCACCATGCATGTTTTAACCATATTAAAACAGAACATTAAATCCTCTGGAAGAGAAAATAGGTTGAAATCCTGAAGGTATAGGCAGAGACTTTATGAACAAAACCCAGACCACATAGGAAATACTACAAAGAATCAACAAGTAGGGTCTCATCTTGTTAAAAAGCTTTTGTATAGCAAAATAAATCATTAACAGTGAAGAAACAACTCACAGAATGGGGACAAGTTAGTCAGTAGTGAGTTGTCCCTCAAAGGACTAATAGATAGATAGATGATAGATAGATAGATAGATAGATAGATAGATAGATAGATAGATAGGGATAAAAATCAGACCCCCTCAAATTCAAAGACCCAATCTAAAAAAATGGGTATCTGAGATGAATTCACACTTCTCAGGTGAAGAACTACAGCCAACAAATAAATATATGAAAAAGTGTTCAACATCACTGGTCCTTTAAGAGATGCTAATTAAAACAATGCTAAGATTCCATCTCACCCAAGAAAGAATTGTCATCAAAAACTCAATCAATAGTAAATGCAAGCAGGGCTGTGGGAAAAAGGAGCCCTTCTTCACTACTGGTAGGAGTGTGGAAATCAGTGTGGAGATTCCTCAAAAAACAAGGATTAGAAATCCCATTCAACTCAGCCAATCCTCTTCTAGGTATCTTCCTGGAAGAGTTAAAAATATCATACCACAGATATATGAGTGTACTCATATTTATGGCAGCACAATTTATTATAGCTAAATCTTGGAATAACTCATCAAGCAAGGAATGGATAAAAAAAAAAGATGTGATTTTTTTTTTAATTTTTGTTTTATTGAAGCACAAATATCAATGAGACAGTTTTAAGGTACCTTGACAAGATGAATTTGATAAATTAATACATTGAAAACTGTTTTCATAATGATATTCTTTTTTTTTTTTTTTTTTTTTTTTTTTTTTTTTGCAGTACCAGGGATTAGTAGCAGGGATTGAACTCAGGACCTTGCGCTTGCCAGGCAAGCGCTTATTCTACTGAGCTATCTCCCCAGCCCCGATGTGGTCTTTTTATACAATGGAGTGTTTCTTAGCCACAAATAAGATAAACTTGAGACATTTATAGGTAAATGAATACAACATGGGACCATATTCATAAGTGGAATAAACCAAACTTACACGTGCAAACATCACATTGTCTCTCTGGTGTGAAAGACTGATAGAGTCAATAAGGATGAAAATGTACAATAGATATTTTGAAATGGGAAGAAATTGTTCAAAAGAAAAAAAGGAACTAGGTTGGGGGAGAGAGAAAGGAAAGGAAAAAAAATACAAGATAGTTATTTCTCTTAGTTCATGAAAAGAAAGATTTGTGCCAATATTATCTGGAGAATTTTCCACACCCATATCTTATACTCTGAGAAACTACTTTGAAGATAGTAATATGCAGTATATTAAATGTTGTCGTTCTCCTATTGTTTTGTCATGAATTTTTATTTCATTGTTGCCATAGACTAAAATTTTAAAACTCAAAGTTAAACTTTAAAACTAAAAAGCATGCAAGAACAAAAACTGAATATTCATTGCAAAAGTTCAGTAAATGAAATTGAAGATAGAACAATAGATTTATCCAATCTGAACAATGTAGGTGAAAAAGAACTAGAAAAAAAAACCTGTCCTGTAACATCATGTAACTCAGTTGTGTCCCAAATTTTCTGATCAAGGAGATTATGGGGCTACAGAGAAATGTGACTGATGGTGTAGAGTATGCCCAAGGAGAGTCACATGGAGAGAAAACATTCTCTCAGGATTTTACAGAGAGCAAATTGGTCAAACAATGGCCATAACCCATCCACATGACTGACAATAACAAAGGATCTACAAACTGTGGTTTCAGGGCAAATCCTGAGGGGATTTAACTGACCTTGACAGATACAAAGTTACATTTCTTGTTATATAGGTCTTGATTTATCTTGGTCTTAACCATCCAGCAGAAAAGTATAAAAACAAAATTAAAAAAAAATAAAACCATATTAATATGCTAAGCTGTAAAAGGCTCAAGTCAACAACTTCTGATATTGCCAGTTCTATGGATAGCCCACTACTATTATGGACTGCTGGACTATATTGGAATATTTTGCTGAATTCATGCACCTACAATGTTTAAATGGCAATGGAATACCCATCATTGATAAAACTAAGCGAAAAAAAAAAAGGGGGAATACAAAGAAGGACCATTTTGTATCAGTATATTCAAAATAGTTAGAATAAATATACAGCTACATTCTTTTCATTCAATGAATAGAATGATTTGTTCTAATAGTGTTTGTGGACAGGATATCAAGTCTGCATCTTGTACAATGAATAACCACTAAGACAACAATATACAATGCATTAATTATTGAAATTGTACTAACAATCAGTTTGTAAACTGTCTCATTGCTATTTGTTTCTCAATAGAATTATTTTTTTAAGTAGAAGAGTCAAAAGGACTTGTGCAACAATACCAAGGGCTCAAGCCGGGCGTGGTGGCGCACGCCTGTAATCCCAGCACTGGGGAGGCTGAGGCAGGAGGATTGTTGTGAGTTCGAGACCAGCCTGAGCTACAAAGTGAGCTTAAGGACAGCCTGAACTGCATAGTGAGACCCTGTCTCAAAAAGACAAAA